>CAEGAF010096202.1:0-19291 GCA_903067075.1 Micropoecilia bifurca | reverse complement strand
GCATTAGTAAAGTAAATAAAGTGAACCAAGTTCCTGCTCTGAATAGTTTGATACCTTTTTAACCTTAACATCTGAAGGAATCACTCTAAGCCTGATGACCTGATCACACTTTCGGCAAAGCAAGCAGTGAGCGAGCAAGGTGACAGTTGGATGTTACTATACCTGCGGATGAATATGATTTTTTTTTTTCTAGGAAAGAAAATATCGATCTATATCGTGATATTGATATTATTACACAGCCCTACTAACAACTAAACAATTATCAGTGCCAAAATGTGACTCCTTCCCATGTTGTCCAGTCATGAGTACTTTGATATTCCCTCTGCATCTTCTCTCTTTTCTGTGTCCAACAGGATTTCTATGCATGTGTATGTGATGCAGTTCAAGTATTCTCCAGCTACCCTGTGAAACCTTTATAGAAATGTGGGTTATAGATTCAGATTGAAATGTGTTGTAAAAGTGAGAAATACTCTGAAAATGTGGGTTTGGAAAAGCTTTAACACTTTCAACCTGCTGTTCAATCATGTCTGGACTTGTCTTATATTTCTGATTTGATTCTGCTGCATCAACTATTACTGTAAAATGGCATCTTCCATCATCTAAGGATTTTATTTTATTGCGCTCTCACAGTCTGACACGTTGAAGCCTGTACGGTTTCCGACGTTTCAGCATGGTAATGTAACTTTTCTGCATTTCCATGATTCAGGTAATGCAGAATATCTTCCCAGCTGCTTTGAATTGTAACCAAACTAGGAAAAACGCTGTGAGCAGGCTCCATGACTAAACCACAGCTGTTAGTCAGAGTCTCCTGCTTAAAGGTGCATGATGCAACTTTTTTGAAGAATGAAAGTAAGGGGATGAGACAGGGTGATTGACAGCGATTGACAGGGTGATTGATATCTGGAGTAAGTGAGATTATAGTTGATGATCAAATTCATGTTGAACCCTTTTATGAACAAGAGTGGCAATTATAATGTCATTATGTTGGCACCAGCCTTTATTTGGTGTTTTATTTCCAGTCATTTACTGAAGTCATTAAAATGGCCGTACATATCAGATGTAGCAGAACCAAACATAATCTAATAGGAGATTAATTAAAGCAAAATATGTTTGATATATTCCAGTCACTTCTTGTATCAGTTGTTCTTGGATCACTGAGGTGATTGAGCAGATTTGCCATCTTCAGAAGCAAATGTTGACCAAACTGGATCCAAAGTTTTTCATTCACACAAATAAACCAACTATGTTTTTGTAGTTTTATTTGTTGCATTCATAACTTTTTTCAGGTACAAAACTGGAGACATTTCATACCGATCTCTCCTTATACAGACACTAATATGTCAAGTCTCAAACTGGAGACTTTAAAAGAAAATAAAATTATATCAGGAAAAGAAGTAGCCCTTTAATTTGGCCATTAAATTATTATTATACTGTAGCCAAAAGTGGGAAAAAAATAATTCCTGTAATTGTCAACCTGATAATGGGATCACCTTACCTCTTCCAACTAAAGCACATGTTTATTCAGGTATGCCCTCTAATGATTAATTCAGAAGTTGTGGTTAGGTTGAAACATTTTCCTGTCATCAGAGAGCAGTATTGTTTCCAAGGCATGCTTGGTTAGAGGGTGATCCATCTAGTCCTGTAATGTGGATTAGCAGGTTGGGGAAGCCATAGAAATAGTTTGCTAAATGATTGACTTCCTCAGATTTGTGCTTTAATTTAGACTTAGTCAATGTTTAACCTGTCTAGCATGAATGTCAAAGTCCATGCCTGCCTCTTTGACTCTCTTGAGAACAGTAAATGCTCTGTTTCAAACATTTTCTCCCAGCATGGATGTGCATTTGTCCCTCAGATGATCTGTTTGTTGTTTTGCTCATTGAAACGGCCCTACAGATCAACTGTATCGTGACAACATGTAATCGTCCTGTTGTTTTTAAAGCGATTTGTTTCAAACAAAGAGAAATGGAGAGTAATGTGTCCATCTGCAGCTCCCTCTGGCCCGGCTGGGTTGTGGTTGGTTAAGGAGTTTGGACTTGAAGGTTTGGCTCTGTGTGTTTGGCTGTGGTTCACAGCTCTCCAGATCACAGCCAGGGCCTTGTTTCCACTGTTAGCATTGTCTCTTCTATGCCTCAGTACAATATTGCTGGCTTGCAGCTACAAACATATGCACACTCTTGCCATTTGTTGGTGGAGACCATCCTGGGTGGTCCAAAGAAGTTCCCATTGAGTTTTTTTCTTCTTGGTTTGTTATTCAATTCATACCTCAAGTCTAAAAGTCATCCTTCTGGCTATATTCCTCTTACACATGCTGCATTATAAATGAATGTCTGTGCATGTTAGGTATGTCTCTGGCTTGTTTGAGACACATTCAGAAATGTTTGTCGCAAGTTTCTGCTGTTTAGATTCTTGCGCCTTTTTCTGTTCTTGCGCCTTTTTCTGTTCGGAGGATTCTCATTTGGTGTGTGGGCAATGGAGAGCGATGAAGAGTGGGAGAAAGAATGGGACGGATGGCCGGGTTGCCCTAAGGCCATGTTAATAAGCACTCCCTTTCTTTTCACTCTATTCTTTCTTTCGGTGTCTTCGCTCTCCTCCCTCCTTCTCTTCGATGACAGCGGGATCAGATCATTGCTTCACTCCCTGGCGTTTCCTCTCTCGCACCCAACCCAACCCTCCGCTGGCTGCAGCCTTTCCTCTTGCTTTGTCCAGCTCCTTACTTTCATGCTCTCCTCCCTCCTTTTTGGGTTTGTCCAATTCCCTCTCCTTCAATCTCCCTTTGAGACCACAGACTACAGATTAAGCTAACGCTAGAACAGGAAATGGGGTGTGAGGGTGGGAAGAGGGGATGAGGAAAACACCCTCTAGTGTATGTATTGGTCCAAGATGAAGATGAATTGAAGATGTTTGATATAATTCACAAGACCTTAACAGTAAAAATGCAGAACCTTCAGACTCTGATGTGCAAACTGTGATATGTTCTCATCAAATACAATTTAACTGGTTCTCACACCACTGGCAGCCAGCTTTTTGTTGGCACCCAAAGAGGAAGTTGGTTTAACAAGTTTTTAATGCCAGAGTGATTGCATCACTTTAGTGCGACAGTTCAAGCTGCTCATTTTTCTGAAATGATATAGATAGAAGTTCATCTGTTTAAATCCTTTAAGAAAAGGTTGTACAAAAAGTAAAAAATAAAAATAACTAAAATCTTTTTTTCAGGAAAAACAAAAGGAACATATGTTTGTTTATTGTAGATCCATAACATAACATGTATTTTGCACATTTGCTGTAATAAAAAAATACTTCTTCTTCTACTACTTCTTAAATAATTTTGGGCTAAACTGAGCAAATTTATATCTGGTTGTAAGTTTAGGATTTTTGTAACTTTCTTTCAAAATGCTTGCTACATCTAGTAAAGTTGAATATAAGCTGATTTGGGTGCTGCAAAATGGGCTTTTCAATTAAAATCTATGGATAAACATGGTTGTACGTTTTCCATTGCAAGAAAATCATGCCTGTAATAAATTTGTCCTGACTACAAATAAAAACTCCACCTGTTGTCTTGTCTTTCTTACAGTACTGGCATAAAGGATGCTTCAGCTGCGAGATCTGCAAAATGACTCTAAACATGAAGAATTACAAAGGCTTCGAGAAGAGACCATACTGCAATGCGTAAGTTTTCTAGCTAAATCATCTTTCTGTTGACGTCTCAAGGAATGTCACACGTTTTACATTCAAGGGCTTCAGCCTGAAGTCTCCATTTAATTTGTAAGCAACTCTGAAAGTGGACTAAATGTTTGTGTGAGTGGTGCAACCCAACTACGGCCCCTCTCTTCCTCCTCTCCTATTTAACTGCGTCTATCCCAGCTCCCGCCCTCAAAGCGAAGGCCTGTGTGGGAAAGTGCTTCCCTCCCTCCCAATTCTCGATGGGGAAGAAGGGCATCAACAAAGGAAATTCCTCAAGTTCCTCTACAGTGACAGAGTTGGACTCTAGAAACTAGCATGTTCCCTCATGCTTCAGTACATGCTGAAGTTCCCAACAGGAATCCGTGGAATCCCCTCCCCTCTCATGTTACGCATAATAACTTCCTCCTCCTCTTGAGGCCGTGTGAGAGCAGGAGAGTGTGTCCACGTTCAGAGAGGGAGCGAGGGAAAGAGGCGTTGCTTTGTGTCCTGACGAGCTCATTTGCTGAGCTGCCATTTTATTGAGTGAGAAATGAATAAAGGAGCTGTCTCTTTACTGTCAGCCTGATCCCAGTTAGACATTCGTGTTTTAGTGATGGGATGTGCGACTTCTCCCCTGTCATGAATAATTTCAGAGATAAACATAAGGTTTAAGGCTTTTTTTTCCCCCCCTCTTCTTGTGCAAGGCCAAAGATTAGCTGTACGTTTGACATCTTGACACGTTGACAGCTGTTGGTACCCTCTGATTTTTTTCTTTCTTTCATATTTTGTCATGTCACAACATAAAAGCTTAATGTATTTTCTATGGCTGCATCTAACATTCTGGTGATTAATTAGATAAATTAATTTGCACATTCTTCAGATTTTTCTTTAGAACCCTTAATTTTATTTTATATATAAAAAAAAAAACATAATAAATATATAACAAATACAAAAAAAGAATTATAATTTTGTCTTTACATAAGAATATATTGCCTAAAATGCAAAAACATTCCTTTAGTGAACTTTTGGTCATTTGTAGCAAAGGATACACGTGCTGCTAAAAAAATATTTCTAATATCAACATAAAAAAAATGCCCAACTCTTTCTGCTTGACTTAACATTAATGTAGTGTGGACATTATTTGTTTACTTTCTGGATTAGCAAATTGAATAACAAAAGGTTGATATATCTTTTCCCAGAATTTAAAGAGTGTACTTAATGAGTTACAGGTAGAACATATTTACAGAAAAATGTGTTTTTCATCTTAGTTTTCAGTTTTGGCTTAATTACTGCTCTGAGTTTTGCCTTTTTTTTGAGTCTGTGTACTTCAGTTAATCATTAATCGATTAGTAAATTAGCTGACAATTATTTCAGTAATCAATTAAATACGATTAAAACAATTAATAGTTGTTTTAATATGATTTTCTGTAATATGTGATGACAAAGTAGTAAATACTTATGAAATAAAAAGAAAATAAGGTATTTTTTTTCAATCAATTGTTTTAATTCCATTAAAAAAGGGTTAGTTTACAAAAACATGGCGTCCCACCTTAACCAGCAGGAAGGTCGAGGAGATCATTGTTCAGGGAAGCAGCCAAGAGGCTCCTGGTGTCTCTGGAGGAGCTGCAGATAATGCTCTGGAAATCTTAACTTTAATGGAAGAGAATCACTAAGAAGAAACCGCAAAAGAAGAACCCAATTAAGATCAACACTGCATATGAATCTTTAAACATTGTTCTTTGGGGATGGCATTCTTCCTCAAGGGCATTAAAGCTGGTCATAGCAGATGATTTATGGCACTAAATGGAGGGAAGTGACTGATAAAAACAAGAATTAAAAGGAGGGTTAATGTTTAACTTCCCAAAAAAGGCCAGCGACCGTAAACATGCAGTCAGAGCTGCAACAAAACGGTTTAAATCTGATGACTACAGATTATCTCCATCCATTCTGCACAATTTTCTGATTTTTATGTGCCAAACATTTGAAATCTGTATCATTTTCTTCAGTTTAGTAATTATTCTGTTGATGTAAATGAAAGTTTGCAGTTGTAACAAAATATGAAAAGGTTTAAGGAGTGTGGTGTGAAGATACTCTTGGGCTCAATTTGATACGTTGATGCAACACAACGGGATGACTGGCTTTCAAATCTTAAGAGCCTAAGCTTTTTAACTCGGCGTAAAACTAACTTCAAGCTCATCGAGTAACTTACTTTTGTGTCTTAGTAATTTTATTAGTGAGTCATATTTCCTAAGATGTCAGCTTTCAGAAGAACTGCCTGGAAGTCTTAAAAGGAAAGATAAAAATGAAAGTGTTTTATCTGATGACTGAAGAGTTTCAGAAATACAGAAACTTCCACTTTTTAAAATGTATTCTTTTGATTGCAGAGTAGCACTTATGTAGCATCTGAATGGAAACGCGTTAAGAGTTGTGGTTGTAGACCCTTTGCCTGGAGAGTCACATCTAGCTGTTCTTCAGTTTGCTCTGTATTTTTACAACAGGAAATGCTATTTTCATACCACGTACTTTTAGACACACCAACAACATTATTGAAGGGAAAAAAAACAAACCAACAAACAAAACCTCATTCCATGAATTTCCAGAGTTGTTTCCAAGGTAGATGACTCTGTGGTTTTCCCAGGAGCTAATTTTGTCGTCTTTTGCATTTTACCCAGTCAGAACTGGTGTACGGCTGAAATTACTCCAATTGGAAACTGTTATTGTTCTAGCATACACATGCCATCCACACATCATAAAACTGAATTGGGTAAACAAAATTCAGTCATAACTTCTAAGCTATGCTGCCATATTTTAATAAGTTATTTGCCATAAATATGTCAGTTCCAGTGCCGTACCCACAATGACCTAATCAGACACTTAAAATTTCAGAATATTTACATTAAAATGTAAAATTCCAGCAAGTGTCAAATCCTCTACACTTCTCCAAAAGTAAAAGAAATCATCTCATTTTGCTTTTCCTCCTTCCTCCCCTGGTCTCTCTGCAAGGCCCTTCAGATTGTGCTTATTATGCCTCCCTCTGTTTGTTTAATATAAGCCTTGTGAGAGTAAACATCATCAGTTGAAGAGGCTGCAGCTCCAGGAAAGGAATGCAGGCTACGTTCTGTTCCCGTCCGCCTGTGGGATAACTACTTTATCATTACTCCATTATGTTTGACCTTGGTAATTGATATAGGCGCTGTTTGTTTTTTCTGGATTCCCACCCTCTTCCCTGAGAGTGTCTCCCCTCGGTAGATAATGCAGGCGCCGCGGCTTGTGGGAGACGGAGAAAAGACGATGAGCTGATTTGAAAAACTCTGACGGTCTTCGGTCTCTTTGATGGTTGTAAATTACCTTAATGACTGAAAGACTCTATTAAGCTGAGCATCAAATTAGTTTAGGGCCTAAACTAATGATTATTTTAACAATTGATTCATCTATCAATTATTCTGATGATTAATTGGATGATTTTTATTTCTTTTAACCACCTTTTTTAAATAGGTAAATAGAAATTTGATTACCTAAAAACCAATAACTTAGCATTTCTTTAGTAAATCTGAATCTTCAAATGTCTTAAAGAGGAGTCTTCAAGACATTTGAACTCCTCAAATGTCTTCAAATGAAGACATTTGAGGAGTTCTAGGTAGAACATATTTACAGATGGTGTTTTTGTCTTAAATGCAAAATGTATGTTATATTTTTGTACAGCTCCTCTAAATATGTTGGTTTGTTTTGTTACTTCAGTTAATGATTAATCGAGTACTAAATTCTTAGACGGTTATTACAGCAATCGATTAATCACGATTAATCGTTTGTCATACTTTGGTTTAATGTGTTTTATTGCTTTTGGTTTGTGTTCTCATCATTACAGCACTTGTGGTCAATTATTAATAAACAGCTCCTCATACTTTGTTGCAACTCAAGTCTTGGTTAGTTGCAAATGAAATGGCTACTTTTCATTTCAATAGACAAGACTGAGAATATCCAGTTCATGAATTTTGTCGTCTACTCTTCAGGTTCATAAGACCCTCAGCCCTGCCTGTAATTTGTAGCAGCCTTGTCTCTGATAAAACCTGTTCTACATTTCCAGCCATGTTGCGTCATTCTTCCACCCAGTTGAATATTATGAGATGTTGCAGCTGAGTGACATGTAACAACCTTTCCAGGTCTGAGGCGAGCTGACCGCATCATCTCCTGTTTCTTCCCTGAAAACAGGCCTCTCCTCCCGCACAGTAGGCCGCTTGTGTTTGTGATTACACATGCATGAGCCCCTTCTCCTCCCCCATCCTCACATCCCCTCTGTTTTTATCACTCTTCTTTGTGTTCGCACCAGTTTCCTGTGTGCGGCTTATTAACCCAGTGTACTGCCTGACAGGTAGATGAGTGGTTTTGTGACTTGGTTGTACCATTAACCGGATGTGAAAAAGCGAAAAAATGAGTGTTCACACTGACAAATGCTACAAGATCTGATGGTATGACTCTAATATCCAAGCATGTTGCAAATGTAAGGTATTTATTGGCTCCTAAGTGCAACGGGAGGCTCCAAAGACTCATCAAAAGTGGGAGAAACACTGATTTTGATTATGAGCTCAGCTACACACCCACTACCTCTGACAAGAAGGGGATTTTTAGGGACTGCGATGCTTTATGAAAAGCAGCCTTTCACCATAAATCACCCAGCTTCAGAGAAAATAAGCCATGACACTCTGTCCTTGTCAAACAGGGGTCACCAACTTTTATAATCCAGAGGATTTTGTCCCTTGCTGCCACAATGTAACATTTGTTTTGGTGCTTTCACACCTGCTAGTACAGTAAAATCAGTTTGAGTGGGTACCAGAACATCTTTAGCTGGTGCGGTTCACTTCTGCACTTGTTAAATGTGTCAAAGGATCAACGCAAAAATTCAACGCAAAAATTTTCAAAGACGACAAGAGCACAACTTCCTTCTAAGCTAAATATGAACAAACATGGAGTATTGTCGGATTTTAGTGGGTGAAAGATTTCTTTATTGTCTTTGGTAAAAGACAAAGACATTTCTCCTTTGATTCACACATTTGTTTTGTTTGTATTGTTTATTTAAGAATCCTCATTAATCTTTACCATAGTAGAGACTATTCTTCCTGGGTGTCAACGATGAACATTACAATTAAATCTTCCTTTACAGACATTACAAACGACTGTCCTGCTTATTGCTTTTGGAACGGTGTTCACAAATACATTTGAGCCGCACCGGTGTTCACTTCAGCCGAACAGAGACCAGAGTTGGCTTTGTTGGTCCCCATCGGATTGCTGATAGGCTTTCACTCCTCCCCAAACAAACCTGACTTTCTAGACAAGTGAATTTTGGTTTGCTTAAACCAAAGTGGAAGTTTTTAAGAATCCATTTCTTAAAGTTATAAAAACCTGTATGGTTCCTGAAAGAATGATTGAACTGCTTCTATAAATGTACAGTGGAATGGTGTTTCTCAACTCGAGCTTTGTGAAACTCTTCTTCACGTTTTACTTGTTTTTCTTGGTTCCCGTAATGAACCAATCACATGATCAAATGAGAGGACACCTGCAAAACTTCAAAAAACCAGGGGGGCAATTCAGTATTTATGAATCTGTGTTGGTTCAGAGATGCATCTAAAACATGCAGGACACTCACTCTGGAAAACTGGAGTGGGTCACCCCTGGTTTAGATCAAACGTATTAATGCACTACATTTGTCTAGTCAAAGTTCAGATCTAAATTCAACTGAGAATTTGCAGCAAAACCTGAAATTAGATGTTTGTTGACACTCCAATAAAAAAACAGATAAATGCTCCCTAAATGTACAACGGTGGAGGCATGCCACTAAAGACTAAACTGTAATTTCAATAGTAGGTAGGTTGACTCAAGGACGTTGAATACAAGGTCACCCTGTAGATTACATTTTTCTGGAGGATAAAATAATTATAAAAACACATTCATAGCTATTTACTGTTTTGTGTTGGTGTCACAAAAAATCAAAATGAATTATACAAACAATTACGGTTGCAAAATGACATTAATACTTCTGCAAGACACAATTATACATGAAATACTGACGTGACGGTGTAGGAAAATGTATGTGCTTCTATGATTAGATATTTGAACAATGAAACTACTAGCTTTGCAAACCACTGCATCTGAATGTCACAGATAGCAGCTGCTTTATTTAAACTCGCTGCCTTAAAAAGGCCAGAGTGAGCAGAGACGGGTGCAGAGAAAGATCAAATGTCTGAGTTTAAAGTGTTTTCATTTTTAACTTCTGTGTAAAACTTTTTCCCAAATTTTTTAGAAATTCACCAACTATGGTTGTTGCATTGAGAAAACTCTCATTGAGCTAGTTGAGTATATTTTCAATGAAATTGTAAACATATTGGCAAAGTGGGCCACTGAGGGGCATTGGTAGCATCTAAAGATTTTTAGGGACACAGAAGATCCTGAGGCAGTCTGGGAAATGAAGTCCAGATAAGCTGCTAGATGCACTGTTGGGGGTTTTTGTCTCCCACTAGACATGAGCCATGTGGTTTTCTGCCTTTAGGGCTGAATGAGCTGGCAGGCACCATTACTTGTTGACCCAGGGTTGCATTTCCTTGAAAGCCTCCATTATGGAATAACACTGATGCCTCACATATACTGCCTGGTAATGGGAGTTCAGGCAGTCTGTCTCCAGTGAAGAATAAAAGCTGAATGGTGGCTCAATCACAGAACATATAGAATCGTTTTTTACACTCACTGGAATTGTTTTTTATTCTGTAAAGACATACTTGATGTGCTTTTGTGGAAATAAAAAGTACTCTGGCAAATTGCATTGCACACAAGCCACACCCTATTTAAGTCTTAGAAACTTAAGAGAGAAGTCCTAAAGTTTTTCCTCTACCCACAGCAGTCAGTAGCTGCGTTTCTATTACAAATGTGTGCAGAAATTTGAATAAATTTAAAATGAATAAAAAAATAAAAATACAACTTTGCAATTGTTTCAATTAAAAAAGAAATATAATTAGATTCACATGTTAATAAGTTTGATCATGCGATAAGTCATTAAAGAATATGCTGTCCATCCTCCAACAATTACTTCCTTTTTCTTCATGGTTTCTGCCAGTAGTAACATCCTGTTGTTGATCATGGGACTCGTGCAACGCATAAAAAAAGTGTTTACATTGCATTTTTGTGAAATATATTTAAAATTTTGATGTGGACAAAAAAACACACCCCTGGCTAGTGGTGAAAATTAAGAGCGATTTCTTCTTAATTGGTACATTTCAATTAAGCAAATTTATTTTGAAACCTAAAATTTTTTCATTATATGGTCAATGGAAACGCAGCTAGCCTACTGCTTAAATCATGTTTCAGACAGTATTTTCTCTGAATGAAAGGAAGGTACATCTTGAAATCGTTAAAAAAAAGTCTCCTTCATGCTCTACTGAAGGGAGGGGCCCACAGCATCATTCACACTGTCTGTTTGACCTCGTTGCTGTGTCTGCTGCATGCTGTTTGTCTTCCTGTTAAACCCATGGCACCTTGCCCACAAGTGTGAGAGTGTATTCCTGTGCTTTGTGTTTCTGAAAAGCTTTTCCTACACCTGCTATGGCTTGTCTCCAAACTCTGGAACCTTGAGGTTTCCACCCCCCATCTCAGCCCTTTTCTTGTATTTCTGCTTTTTCAGGCTTCTTTGGCTCTCACTGACAAACCATTGTTAATGCTGACATGCTTTTTGTCTACAGGCGCTCCTAATTCAACGTCAGGACCACCTTGAATAACAAATGCCTCCACATTGGGGCCACAGTCTGCACGCTGCTTGATTTATGCCGTTTTTCTCTTAGCAGGCGAGGTTTGAGCCTTGCTGTGCGTCAGAGTGGAAGCTGGTAGCTTCATTGATATTCACTGGTGTCCTCCATGATTTGTTTTGCAGACACTACCCCAAGACAAACTTCACCTGTGTGGCTGATACTCCAGAGAACCTCCGCCTCAAACAGCAGACCAAGATGCAGAGCCAGGTAACCTGGAACTTAGCCAAGCAACGTATTCATTATTTACCAAATGACCAATCACTCTTCTTTTAGGAATTTGCAAGTTGCTGGTTGGTTTGAGTTGAGTTATGCAAGTGTTTTCACACGTCTGTCCTAAGAAATCACGCTTTGTTGGATGGTTCTCATTCCCAGTCTCAGCGTTGAGCCTTTACAAACTTTGGAAGTGGTCAACTTCTAAACCAAAAGCTAAGCAAACCCACAACTTGCAGTGTTTCACCAAATTTTGGTGATTTTCTTTTTTGCCGCATACTGTAGTGACAAAGTCACAAAGTTGGCAAGAGTACGTTGATTATTAACAGCGCATGTGCAAACGTGACCTGGTGAGTCAGTCCTCTATCCCAACAGAGCAAGAAGCAACAGTGGCTGATTTTCAGAACTTTTCGGATGTAGACAAGATTAGTAGATTTGATCAATTTCTTATTTTTCAGCCGAAATCCCAAAATTAAGGAACTCAGGGTGGATATATTGGTGTACAATTAATTCAAACAGCACCTCTCATGTAAAAAGATGTTTCAAAAACCTGAATTCAGACATTTTGGAAAGATAAGGTCATCTTTACTTGCCATACTCCAGCCCCATTGCGCCAATCAACGCATCGTGCACTGAACAGATGACAACAAAACTTCACTGACAGCGCATGTGCAAAAAACTGGAGTGTCAATATCTTTGACTGATATTGACACTAGTTTAACCTGGAATGTTCAAATCAGGAAAAAAGAAACAGAAATCCAACAAGTCAAAATTGTTTTATGTTGAATTTAGCATTTTTCTCATGAACACCAAACTTTTACATTAAAAGATAAACAGGGCAAATTGAGCCTAAAAAAACAAAAACAAAATTAGCTTAAATATGTACTATCAACATCGGTCTTGCTGTATATTTGAACAATCCTGCAGCTTTTAGACACTGGAGTCTGAAACATGGGACATTTTAGGATAATGCTATGTATCAAGTGTTTTTATATAATAACTTGGGAGAAAGCCTTGGTTTTTATCTGGTTGTTGTAGTTCAGCCTCATCCTGAATCAAGACTCGTCCACACACCAGCAGTCAGGGAAATTTTGCTTATTTCCATGGGAATTACCTGGATGAAGTAGAGGTGATTTTCCCATTCCTGCTTTTACTGAGTCATAGTCGTAATGTTTGACCTATCACTCTGCGTTTTTGCAATGCCGTCACCAGATGGATTTTGATTTTACTGCTGCAGTTTTCCCTCCATGTAATTTTCCAGTCCAGTGCCCTATTAGCATTGCCTAAAAGCCTTGTGGGAAAATTCTCTATCAGGTCTATTTTACACTGAATAAATAAACGTGTTTTACTCAAACGTATTGGAATGATCCTATCTACTCCAATCAGCCATGACGAGGGGTTGACGTAACAAACATTGCTCTTCCTGTTCAAAGGTTGTGTTCTGCTGCAAAAGCTTTCATCCTGTCATGAGTCACATTTATTATTATTTTTATACTTGCAAAATAAAATTTTTACAGACTCAACACACCCCCATCTTGGCAACAGCACCCGGCTTTAGTAGTAGCACATCAGAGGCCCAAGGAGAATCTGTTTTTACTCTGCAAAAGTGTGTTTGACATCAAAAAAGGTACCTAAAAATATAATAATTCAAAAGTCTAAAATATGATTCAGTCTGCAGCCAGAAGAGCTGCCATCTTAGTAAATTGGGAAATAAGTAAAGAGTGAATTTATTTATTTCCTTGTAGATTCATTACGCACACTTGCATTGAGTGGAAAGAAAAATGTGGTAGAATAAGCACAAATGGCAAAAAGTAGCTATCGTTTTGTATGAATTGTGAACATAATTTAGATTTAAGAGCGAGTCTGAAGATGTGTTGAGTCGCTCTTGAACCAGAAACTTCAGATGATTTTTACCTGGGTCCAGAAAAAAAGAATGGACTAAGATTTGGTTTGAAAATCAAGGTTGCAGATTTTAGGGGAAAAGTGGAGAGAAACACAATTCAAAGTGCTGTCGTTTGTGGTTTCACTTCTTTGGTATTCAAGGAACTTGTTTGTGATTGTGGGAGCTTAGCTGCACAAACTGACTAAAATGCCTCCTCTTGAGACAAAAAAAGCTAAACTTTAAGAAGTATTGTTGTATTAATCTAGTCGGAGAGAAGCAGGAGAAGATGTGTGAGAAGCTGTGAAGGAGGATTGTTTTCTCAGCGTGTAGCAGAGAAGAGAGTGTTGTCCTGATAGGAGGGCAGGGCTTATCAAAGCGTGGGTCTAATCCAAATGTCATTGTCAGACACTACAGATGAGACGAGGTGTGTGTGTGTGTGTGTGTGTGTGTGTGTGTGTGTGTGTGTGTGTGTGTGTGTGTGTGTGTGTGTGTGTGTGTGTTGCGTGTTGCTCTGTGGATGTTGGTCATATTGAGAGGGGGGTTAGTTAAGAAACTGAGGGACAGATGGTGTTTTTTCCATGTGAGCCATACATCTAGACATCCCCCATCATAAAGGAAGCATGTACAGAAACCAGATATTTACAAAAAGACGCACATATTTTTTCCCCTCACTGTCGGAAGTTAAATCGGACCAAACTTTTGTTTTAGCGTAGTTGGAATTACCTAAATTATTTCTGTTTTGCAAACATTTAAAAAAAAGTACATACATTACAAAAGTGTTTTTATTCAGTGAGAAAAAGATGTGTATATCTTTCTATTCATTGTACATAAAATCTGATTTCAACTGTATGAAGATTGCAAAGTTTTCCTTTTTGTCTTTTCTAAATGTTTGGTGTTCAGTAAACCGATACTTAGAAATGTTTTCAGTGCCAACATTTAAAAGAAGGAACTTCATTTTCTGCTGAGGTGTCAAAATACATTTGTTCTGAAAATAAAAGTGAAGGTTGTTTTTGAAAAGCTTCCAGTGCTGAGCTTCTATGAAAATGCCAGAATAACAACTCTAAACACCCCTTTTCTTTTTTGTAATTCAAAAGGTTTGTTACAGTTACATGCAATATTTTAACTTGCCTTTGTATCGCTGGAAGAAAGTTGAAAGGACTGGAGGAAAACAGTAACTGTATTCAGCTTCTCATCCCCACCATTCATGGTGCTGTGTTGCTAGAGGAACCCTATTGCTATGGCAGCAGGGTAGAGGTTTGTCACACCTCATTACAAGACTTTGCGGGGGAAAAGCTGAAAGGAAAAAGGGCACAAGAAAGAGAGAAATGACGAAAACAGACTGAATGAATCGAAGAAGCGATGAACGAGGCAAAAAAAGAAGTGTGCAGGTTAAAGGAGGAGATAAAAGAAAAATCCCAAGAAAGAGAATGCTGCAGGAATGCAAATGGAAGGAGGAAGGATGAAATAAAAGCTTTAGATCTCTAGGAGGAGTTTCTGACGCTGTTGAAGCTTTAAAATATGAATGAATGAATGAAAGAGGGAAAGTCGTGGGTGGGGAAAGAAAGCAAAAATGCGATTGGCGCAGAGCGAGCAGGGGTGTTGACCCTAAACGACAAAGGATATGGGTTTGGGAAATCAAACGAGACTGAGTCGAGACCGCTTTATTCCCAACGTGTCCCTTTTTTCAGGGGTTGAATTTCTGCTGCAGTTATATTCTCGTGGTTCCGTACATCACAGAAGGCTGACTGAAGCTTGGGCGTATCACGCTGAATCATGTACGCGCTCAGATTATGTGTGAATCACAGCCGTGTCATCTCATCACAAGGCGTCAAAAGATTAAAGGGGGATCGGTCAGCAGTCTATTAGGCCGTGTCAAGCATTATTTAGACATCTGAGAGGGAGGGTAAGTATTTGTTTCTTGGTTGCAAACTGCAGCTTTCTCTCGCAAGGAGTTTAGACCAAGACTGCTTCAAAAATAACACCTGCTAATGCCTTCCTGTTTCATCTTCAGCTGGAGCTCTGCTTTTTGAGGCAGTCAGAGAAAACTCACGGGTAACAGTTTTGCCTGGGCTGGACATTTCCTCCTCTGCCCTCAGGGTCAGAAATGGGTGGGTGGGGTTGGAAACGCTCACTCAAACACCGATTGTCACTCACTACCTCTCGTTTTGACCATATATGGTTGCCAGCATGTCCTGTATGGAAGGCCTGCACTCCTAAGCAAACAGGAAGTTGACGTCATCACAGAAAAACTAAGCGATACGCGCAGGATCCACCTTGTTCTGCTTGCACACATGAAGCACACTCAGCTGACTTATCTGCATTTTATATCAAACATAAATTGCGGCTGTTTTAGCGGCACGACTTCCTGGTTTAATAGAAATGTCATACTCATGTAATAGTAACAATGTGGGGTGTTTTTTTATTTTTGTTTTTTTTTACACACCAATTAGTGCATACAAAGCAAACATTACAGACTAACAAAGGTATTTATCTACAAAATAACTATTTAGATAACAGAATGAACAAAAATAACAGGGTATGCATAAAAATGCTTACATGTAGGACAAAGACAAAACACAGAACAATGTGTTGGTTTAGCTAAAATGTAAGTGTTTCAATTTATATGAAATTACTCAAACCCCCCATTGTAAATTAGGTTTATTATCAGAACTCACATTTATTAAGGGGTGTGTGTTTTAAGGAAATTACACAAGGACAGTTTAGTTAAATAAAATTAATACACGCTGCTCCAAAAGCAGGAAGTGGACAACAGCACAGGGCATTCTGGGTAAATTCAAACCAAACAAATGCTGAAGAAATGATTGTTGAGTTTTACTGAAGACCAAAAAGAAATCCTACAACCGCTAAAATGTGACGTCTACTGCATTTTTGTTTACACTTTATAAAGAAGGAAGTTGTGCTCATGTCTTCCTCTTCAGTTTTTTTGTCGTTTCTTGCAGTGGTTTGTGGTGCAGCGCCTCCGCAGGCGAGGAGGGGATCAGGTTTTTCAAAGGTTTTGGTTCGTTTCACACACAACAGTGTGAAAGCGAACCGGACCAGCTGAAATATCTCCAAGGCAACTAAGGCTTTGTTTCAAAACAAGTCCTGGACTTGAAATCTTAGAAAAATTTCTGTTGAAATTAAAAAATGTCTGCCACCCACATAACCCCAAGATTATAGGATTTTGTTTTAATTTGGAGAAACATTTTGTCATATTTGTTCTACTAAGGAATTTCAATAGTTTGATTTTTTTCATTGCAAACAGCTGCTAGTTTGAACATTTTGCCAAGTGTCCCACTTTGCTGTAACATTTTAACTTGTTGCTGTTTTCTAATGGTATCAAGCGGTAGTAAATGCAGCTGGAGAACATTTTCATGCATCTATAAAAGTCTTTTATTAGCACAATAAAACCATTACAAACACTGGAACCAAGTGGTTACGAGGTGGAAGCTAATCCCAACTATCTGCTTTCTGTTGGAAATTTCTTATGCTGAAAGAATCTAGGTCAAAGCATCCATAAATTATAATCTGCTCTGTATTTGTTGACTCACAAGCATCCATTTGGAGCTATTTTCCCCCCCAAACGTATGTTCCACACTTGCCGATTTTTAATCGTTTCCTCCTCTCTGACATGTTGTCGCGCAGGTTCACTACAAGGAGGACTTTGAGAAGAATAAAGGCAAAGGTTTCAGCGTGGTCGCCGACACGCCAGAGCTGCAGAGAATTAAGAAAACGCAGGACCAGATCAGCAATGTGAGTGTTTACAGCAAGGACCACTAAAACAAATCATTATCAACTTGAGAAAACAGTTTTTACTCGTTTGAAGACGATGTGCAATGAACTGATTGATTTTGTTTCTCTCATGCAAAATGGAAGATTCAATTTGTAGTAGATGACTATGCAGATTGAGCTAAAATGAGCTTGTTGGCTTTCTTTTATTAAATTTTCTAACGTCAGCCATCAAATTAGGCTTGCTAGGTGTTATGTTTCTTTGAGTCATCAGAAGAAACTGCAGAAGCAGACATTTCTTGTTGTGTTTCAGGATTTTATTTACAGTGGATCCTTGAGAAATCAGTGAATACTTGAGAGATCCTCTAAAAATCTTAATATTACTTATTTTACTTGTTTTAACATCAGATATGTGCACAGAAGAAGCCATTTTAGCTAATATCAACAGCTAATATCTACAGTGTTTATTTCTGCACAGCCAATCAACACCAAGGAAGATAAATGATGCGCCTCAAATGGGTAGTACGCAAACGCCGACCAGCAGCATGTCAAGTATTTCAGCATATTTTATATGTGCTCTCCAAAATAAATTTTTTTGTAAATAATTTATTCACATTTCACAGAAAATCTGCAAATACTGTACCAGAAATGGATGGGAACCCATTGCATCTCTAGTACTTTTAAAACTGCTTCAAGAAATGAAAATCTAGACTTTTTCATAAGTTGTACCTTCCCTCACCTCTTTTCTTCCACTAAAATTGTTGATTTACCATTTTTGTGTAAAAACCGGACTGGAAGTGCATCAAATGTTGACTTCCTTTCCCCAATCTCTCCTCAAAGTCCTCCACAAAGGCCTTTATTTTCATGTGCAACAGACTCGCACACAAAACACATCATTACATACGACCGGCTCTGCACCGGCCTCACTAATGACATAATTAGTGTTGAGGGTGATGGGTAATTGCTGCTTTCATGCAATGACAGATCCTGCTTGTCTGAGATCAAGGAAGTGTTTATGGGTGGGAACGATGCACACATATATGACATGCACATATGGATGAACACACACAAGCCACATCTGTTTTAACAGAAATACTGATGGAGTTCTGAGTGAAGTGCTTTTAGTTAAAACTGATCAGACATCTGCTTGCAATCAGTCCGTCATTTGCAGCCGATCATTAAGAAAGAGCTACACTTTCCTGCTGCTTTGCGGTTTTCTTTCCTCCTCTCCTCCATGAGACGCATCTTCAGTTGTTGTCAAACAGCGAAAACGGAGATCTATATATCTGAGGAGTTTTACTTATCGCATTAAATCCACACAGACTCTATCTGTTCAACCTGCTCCCTCAAAATAAGCTAAAACAATCTCACTCACACACTCTCTCTTAGCATATTGCTCTCAAGAACAGCGACTGTGTTGTCTCACTCACTAGCTTCACTGCTCTTGGACAAACACTGTCATCCCATCCAGTCTGTGAATACACTCGCTGCGGACGCCGGCAGCACAGTGGGCCCTTTGAGATGGGGGCGTTTGAATCTTGACCCAGACACTGTGAGTCAGTCTGTTACCAGCCTGGTAATACGAGGGGTGGGTCATTCAGCCCCAGTGTCATCACTCTAGTGTGTTTTTTACCATGCAAAGCAGAGGTTGCCAATATTAATCAGGTATTGACTTGCAGAAGTGTTGATGCATTCTAGATTTCAGTGCATTTTTATTGGGATTTTGAGTGATAAATCAACAAAAAGTTAAGACTTTCTTCTTTTTTTAACCCTTAAACACTAGGGCTGTAGTGATACAATAATCTCACGATACGATACACAATATTCTGCCCACAATACGATATATATTGCGATATTCTGTGAACAATACAATTCGCTACACTTTTGCGATTTTCTGAAAGATTTTAGAGGGACAGAGTGATTTTGGTGACATTTTGTGTCTGTTATAAAGTTGGACTGAATTAATTTAACTGAAAACTGATTAAAAGCACCAACTACACAATACCTGGTTCTGGTTGGA
>CAEGAF010096161.1:0-44731 GCA_903067075.1 Micropoecilia bifurca | reverse complement strand
AAGCCTGATGACCTGGTGAAGCAAGCAGTGAGGGAACAAGGTGACAGTTGGATGTTAGGATACTTGCAGATGAATATCGATTTTTTATAGGAAAGAAAATATCAATATACTGTATATCGTGATATTGATATCATTATGCAGCCCTAAAATACAGTGGCCTATCTTACTCTTCAAAATAATAAATCTCAGAGAACAAGGCATTCAAGCAGGACCAATCCCTATAACAGGACCAATAGTCAGAATGTTTGATACTGGAACATTAACAAACAATGCAAAAGCCTTTTGTATCCATCATCACAAAGCATTTCTTAAGCACTAGTCTGACTTTATTGGAATAGTTTGCAGGTCATTTGAAATTGAACCTTTCAGCTAAAAACACTGGGTGCATCTGGAACACGAAAACATGAAGATGTAGCAGAGAAATTCCAGCATGATGGAGGATCTGTGATGCTATGGGCCTGATCCAGTTTCACTCGTTGGCCAACCTGTTGAAACTATGGCAAATTTTAAATAACTTGGATCATTCCAAGACACTCAGCTCAATTTTGCTGAAAACACTGGCTACATTTTATAAAGAAACATTACTCTATTTTTAAAAAGACCCAGTGATCTTGGGGTTACCTAACAAGTGCAAATCGTCTAAAACCTCTAGTTAACTAGAGGTAACATCAGCTAACTGATCATATTTTAGTGACTACTCAATGTTTACTTTATAACTTTTACATGTTTCATTCAGGGGGAAAACAGAAAGTTTCCCAAATGGTTTCAGAAGGTTTCATAAACTCAATCCACATGCATCCAGAAGATTTCATATTCATATTTCATATTTTAGAGGCAACAGCTTCCACCATATCAACTGTTTAATTGAAACCTTAAGTTCTTATAACTTACCCTTTATCGCCTCCTCCTCACCAGGAAGCTTCCCAATAAACAGATCCTTTCTCTTCAAAAGCGTGCAGAACAGACGGCAGCAGGCATCAACAGCGCAGATAACGTCCTTCTCTTTTTCTGACTGGACATTTTGGAAGCAAACGTGGACAAGCATGCAGACATTATCTCAACGAAACGTGTGCGCCGTAGATGTTAATGTTCGTTGAGTGTTTCAATATTTTCTCACCTGGAGAAACTCGAGAACGTCAAAAACATCGTTGGCATGTTTTCTACTTTTAAGTATGCGCTCAACGACACCTTCAAAGTCGATTTTGGTCTGTTTTACATTTGCTTTAGGACTCACGTTGCGCTTTTTGGCCGGCGCCATGTTTGTTGACTGTGTGCTGCGTTCGGAGAAGGGGCGGGGAGGAAAGTCTCTTACCTTATTTGGACTCCGGAAGTGAAGGGGGCGCTGTTTCCTATATTACCGCGGTCTCCCGTTTAAAATTTCTTTTGAAATCTATGATATAGCTTTATCTTTAGGAAGGAGTTTCTTTCTTAGCATGTATTTGAACTTCTCTTTATTATTTACTTCAGCGTGGCTCACAGTTTTTAACAATTTCCGTTGCTTTCTGTGTACTTTTAAATCTGCTCCTTTTCCTCATCTTTTCGGGCCTACTACTGCCTCTAGTGGCGTGGTGGTGGTAGCACAACTAACATAAATACATTACTAAATCACAATACTAAAGTCTTTATTATTTATTATTAATTCTCGCATAACTGGAACCGCAAAAGACAAAGTCCCGCACAAAACATCATACCTTTTAATTTTCTTAAGGAAGTAGAGTTAATTAAATGACATAAACAAAACCTGAAAGTGGTTCCAGTTTCACTTGTTGGCCAAACTGTTGAAACTTTGGAAAATTTAAAATACCTTGGATCATTCCAGGACAGTCAGCTCAATTTTGCTGAAAACACTGGCTACATTTTTTTAAAGAAACATTACTCTATCTTTTAAAAAGACCCAGTGATCTTGGGGTTACCTAAAAGGTGCAAGTCGTCTAAAACCTCTAGTAAGTTAGAGGTAACATCGGCTAACTGATCAAATTTTAGTGACTACTCAATGTTTACTTTATAACTTTTACATGCTTCTCTGACATGTTCATAGCAGCTTATTTTTGTTTTTTGTGTTTGAAGTTTATCCATTGTTAGCTTCTGATTTTATAAAAACAAGCAAAGAAATTAGAATATAATTGAAAAGTTTTTTTTATTTTACATAGATTTACATAGATTTATTACAGAGGTTAGGCATGTCACTATAAATTTTGCTGGAAAATAGTTATTGAAATAAACAATAATATTGTGTAATAATTAATAATAATATATTGGTAATGGAATAGTAATGTAAGTTTCTCAAAGATCAACAGCTAAAATGGATTTCTAAATGCAGAAATCCAATTTACCAACGAGGAAGGAAGAATGTTGTCTTCTATCACACTAATGGAAAGTTGGGTGGAAGGAAAAAGTATGATCAGAAAAGTTTTACAAGCAACAGGATAACCAGACTTAAACAATAAAACAATAAAAAATATTGGTGTCATAATACATGAACGGGCTGCACAGTGGCACAATAGGTAGAGCTGTTGCCTTGCAGCAAGAAGGTTCTGGGTTCAATTCCCAGCCTGGGGTCTTTCTGCATGGAGTTTTCATGTTCTCCCTGTGCATGTGTGGATTCTCTCTGGATACTCTGGCTTCCTCCCACAGTTCAAGAACATGGCTGTCAGGTTAACTGGCCTCTCCAAATTCTCCCTAAGTGTGAATGAGTGTGTGCATGTTTGTCCTGTGTGTCTCTGTGTTGCCCTGCGACAGACTGGTGACCTGTCCAGGGTGCATCTTGTCTCTTGCCTGGAACGTTAGCTGGAGAGGCACCAGCACCTCCTGACCCCACTTGGGACAAGGGTGTAAGAAAATGGATGGATATCAAGTATGCAACACTTAATAAATACAACATTGAAGCTCACCGCCAGAGGGCGCCCTATCTAAACCTAAAAAAAAACAAATTACAAATTGATATGTTTAGAACTGTTTTATTTTACATAAATGAGTATTCTTACAGAAAATATAACAATTTTATTCACAAAACAGGATATAAAACAGCTTGATTACAGCTCCCAATGTGAACATCCTCTTATCAAGGGTGTCAAACTCCAGTCCTGGAGGGCCACTGTCCTGCAGCTTTTAGATGTGTCACAGCTACAAAACACTGGGATGAAATGGCTTAATTACCTACAGAGTCTTGCTAATGACCTAATTATTCTGTTCAGGTGTGGTTAAGAAGAGGCACATCTAAAAGTTACAGGACTGGAGTTTGACACCTGTGTTAGATAAACAAAATAAACGTTTTGTTTTTCTCTTTATTTTCTCTCAGAGATTTCTGAAACAGTCAAAAGTTTTGTGGATGGAAAATATCGTCTTTCATTCTGTCTCACAAAAACTAGCAGTCAGAAACTGCTTTCCGACTTTCCCACGCATTCATCGGCTGCAGCGTTTTTCCACCAGTAATTCAGTTCTGCAGAACTCTGGCATTTCTCACACTGTTTATCTCACATCTGCACTCATTCAAACTCAATTTTCTGTGAAATCAAATCACTGTTTGTGTTGTTGCTGGAAGAATTTTGAATATGCCGACGATGCATGTGGGGCAAAATCTGAAGAATAATTTACTGACGATTTATTTTTCAGGCTTCTTCAATTTTTTCTTGAATGTTTTTCATTTTGAGTCGTGTTTGTGATTAAAGTGGCCTTCCTTTGCCTCAGATCTCTGCGTGTCTGTGGATTTTGACTCTCCTGTAAGTGAAGTTGGCACCTTTCTCCGGTGAAAACTCTCTCACTGTTTACTCTGCACAGATAGAGTTTTGGTCTTGAATTGACCGGTTGTTTCTTGTTTATTTGTTTGGTTTTATTTTTAGAAAGTGAAGCTAGAAATGGTTTCGCTGTTGGTTTAGGTGTGTCAACAAACTCAGGATATTTTCACTCTCTGCCGCTTCAATAAGCACTTCAGAAACCTGCGAGGCCAGGATGAAGCTCGGAGAAACAACTAAATATCTGAGTAAGCGTCAAGAGTTCAGCCCAGGCCAGCAGTGAGTAATGAAGCGTTAATGCTGCAAAACTAATTCCCATAAATAAAAGCAGCTGAGTCTAAGGCTGCGTTCACACTGCATCCTGAAGTGACCCAATTCAAATTTTTTTGCATATTGCGATCTGATCTTTTCATGACAGTCAGTTCAACGCAGGTCAGATTTTTTTCAAATGCGATCCAGGCGACTGCAATGAGGATTAATTTGATAACATGATGTCTCCGGTCCAAATACTTCAAAATCGTAAGCTATGCTCTACAGTCAGCATCCATGTTGACTTTCACAAACACTGGGCACTTTTTCTTTTGTTGTGACGGTTGGTAAAACACTGAGCACGATTTCTATGTGTGACGTTATTGCGCCCTCTAGTGCGCATGCGGGACACTTCCAGGTCGTTTGCAGTTCACACTGCAGAACACATACAGGTCGTATATATTTAGAAGTGTGAACGATTACATAAAAATCAAAATCCGATTTGACAAAAGAATCGGAATTGCGTCACTTCGGGGTGCAGTGCAAACAGCCTTTGACTCTTAGAGTTGTTGTCTATGTAAAGTGAAGCTGGATACAAAATTTCTGGGTTTTTGGCAGAAATTCACTCTGTCCGTTTTTTTTCCTGTCTAAAATGGCCCTAATACACCACTATTAAGTTTTGGACCATTTTGAAATATCTATTTCACAAAAATAAAAATAAAACTTGGACTACTTTATTTGCTTGGTTTTGGGATATTTTGACCTGCGACAAGAAGTTTGGACACGTCTGTGTTAGTTAGTTATTTCTGCAGCTGATGTTATTTAGACATTTGTCTCTCCACCTTCACCAATGTGTTCATCCCGCAGCTGTCACTGGGAGTGAATGGGATCTGTTGACACAGGAAGCGATCTTTCACCTGTGAAGGTCAAGAGGCAACCTTTGGACAGGATGGTGTCCGTATCGTCCGCTTCGGGTGTTTCCCTGGCAACACCGTGGGACTTTCACACGTCAGGCAGGAATGACTGGAATCCAGGTGTAATTTTTATGGAAAACATTTTGGCAGCTGTATGAAAAATCCCATTTGGAAACCTCCGTGTTAGGTCTGTGTGCGTGTGTGTTAGTGTGTGTGTTTCCCACCGGCGGCTCACATCTGGACCGCATCTTGACACATTAGTCATGTTATCATTCAGAATCAAATCTCAAAATTCCTTGCTGTTACAGTTTCCACTTTGTGGTTTGTCATGTCTGCGCCAGAACGTTTTTAGACTTTTAGTTTGTGGCATTTCTGTGATTGCTGTATTTAGTCTCTGGCTGAAAGGCGAGGCTGCTTTAAATCAGGGCTCACTTCTAGTTTTGTATAGAAATGGACTTCCATATATCGCTTATATGGAAGCCCATTTCTGCCATGAGACAAAAAATTTATGCCCAACAGAAAGTCAAAATTTCGATTTTCAAAGTCTTAGTTATGATATAAAAGTCATCATTTTGGGCTATAGAGACATAATTATGAAATACAAAGACATAATTATAACATTTTGTGAGCGTCGCTCCTTCTTCCTGACGTTCCTTCCCCGAGGGGGGGGGGGGCATGTATGTTTTCGCATCCACCTGAATAATGTGTAGTTGCGCCACTGGATCCATGGGCAAAGTTCCACTTGGGTTGCTTGGTAACGGGCAGACTTCTGCTGGGGTTGCTTGGTAACGGGCAGACTTCTCCTGGGGTTGCTTGGTAACGGGTAGACTTCCACTGTGGTTGCTTGGTAACGGGCAGACTTCTGCTGGGGTTGCTTGGTAACGGGCAGACTTCTGCTGGGGTTGCTTGGTAACGGGCAGACTTCTCCTGGGGTTGCTTGGTAACGGGTAGACTTCTCCTGGGGTTGCTTGGTAACGGGTAGACTTCCACTGTGGTTGCTTGGTAACGGGCAGACCTCTCCTGGGGTTGCTTGGTAACGGGCAGACTTCTGCTGGGGTTGCTTGGTAACGGGCAGACTTCTCCTGGGGTTGCTTGGTAATGGGCAGACTTCCGCTGTGGTTGCTTGGTAACGGGCAGTTATTTTAGCAATAAATTAAAAAAAACTAACTTATTGCCAAAAACCAACTGAGTGTGTTTTTTCAAGCGTTTAGCTGCTTTTAGAAGCAGTGCAAACCCAAACCAAGGTACAAAAACATGCAAATTCTGACTTTTGCTTAATAGGTCCCCTTAAAAGTGCCACTTCTCTTTTATTTTTTAACATAATGTGGTCGTTTTGAGCAACTATATCAGGTCTAAGTTCAGATTTGCGCTCCAATAACTTTGATGAAGTCGAGAATTAAATTTCCTCCAAACCCGTTTTCAGACGGAACTGATCAGTAATTACCAGAAAATGATGGATCATCCCTCTACTTTACTGGAAGGATAACCCAGCATGACCATGATCATCATAACTAAACATCTCATTATTTTTTTTCTACCTGTCTCATCCAGCAGGAAAGGAAACCTTTTTGTGATGGGAAACTTTCAGCAACACGTGGAGGTAAAAACCTCAGACAGCAACCAGCAGCACGTGCATCGGAAGATACTCTGCATTTTATTCAGTGTGTGTCAAATATTGTCCTGGAAGAAGGTTTGGGTTGTAGGAGCTGCTTTTTCTGAGTCACTCCTGGCACCGATCAGAGCCGCACACTGGAACAGTCAAACTGTGTCTGGGTTTGTCGAGGTCAGAAATGGTCAGCAGACAAAAACACATTTTCAGACTAAGAACAAAGTGAACTGGGCTTATATTCCACAAACAGCTCAGCGTAAGGTTGCAGACGAAAGACGAAGAAATGTCAGCATTGCTGTTTATAGAAGGCCTTTTGCTCTTTGCTCAATGATTCTTGTATTATTGCTGAACCTTCACAGTTTTTCCTGTAAGTTGACTCACAACAGCCACCAGCATTTCAGGGAAACTTACAGTTTGTTTTTGTTCCATTGTTCAATTGTCTTTGTTTACTTGTCTTATATTTTTATGCAACTAATGGTGCTGAAGTCATGTCTTTTTATTGCCTATTGACAGAGGGTGTCATATATTCACTGGTTTCCATACACTGGAAGGAGAATTTAATGTTTTTTTTCTTTTTTAAAAATAAATAAATGAAATTAACACTGCAGTTTAAACTGGCAAAAATCTATATTTGATTTTTTTCAAAAGCAAAAATAAATTACCCAGAATTCTAATTGAATCAATACATAGATCTGGTTTTTATTATGGCTTTAAAACCTTAAAAGGGTTTTGCAGATTTTTATCTGGCTATCTAATTCTTTTGGGCTCGACAAAAAGAAAGAAAGGCATTTAATCCATTTTCCAGAGAAAGATTTAAGTCACTCTTTCTTTTCATTTAGCCAAGTTTAATAAAAATAAAAGCAGATTTCTGAGTAAAGGTCAGCAGACAGATGTGGTCCTATTTACTATAAAACTAAACAGAAAGCAAAGCCTGGTTATTAAAAGATAATTGGCTTGTGTCACCACTAACATTTGGCATTTTAATCTGTTGACAATCATTAAACATAAAAAGCCTCCATCTGCTTCAAATGGGCTCCAGATCTGACATTTCTGTATACAAACAAAAGTATTTAACTTTTATAAATATTATTTTACTACATACTTTTTGAAGCGGGCACAATGACGTGACTGTATGTTTTGAGGCAGATAATCTGTCAAAAGATGAATTTTCTCTGGTTTCTCCTAGCCTCCCACTGCTAACTAGAAACAACCGACTGCAGCGCTAGATGCACAAAATATGCTGCAACACGCCCTCAACTAGCGACACATGGACTTTGAATGTTAACAAGATGCTCAAATCATGTTCCCCGTGATGGCGGATGAACGGCTTTCTTCTCCACTGTTATCACATCTATCAGCGTATACACGAGTTGATTGACAACGCTAAGGCCCGCCTACAGACTCTGAATGGTTGTTTCTGGTCTGAAGTTGTGGATTTCGTCAGACAGCAATAACAGGTCAGGGAGGAGTTGGAGGAGATAGATTTTTTTCACAGATTGCTTGTCTGATAACAAACTGTCCCAAAAAAAAATGTTCATACTGCAGCTTTAAAGGATCGTTCTCCTCAGTCCAATAAAATTGCTCCAGATGAGCGAAAAAAAAAAAAAGGCTACTGGATCAAATCTGTCAGGTATTTGGCAGCATGCGTTCTGCTAAGAAAGCAAATTGAAGAAAATTTGATGAAAATCTGTCCAGGTCTTGGGCTCACACTTCAGTCTGAAGCTGTTTGGAATCAGTTTCAGCTGTCAAATGGACAAATTGGTCTCTAACCCTTCAGATTGTCAAAGGTTATGTTATATTTTCCTCCTTGTTGAAATCCTGGTTAGTGTCTGATTTCACTGTGAAGCAATATAATGTCCTCCAACATTTTTACGTTCCGCATGTTGGTGTTTTCAGACAGATTTATGTCCAAACATGTGTTAGACATTTGGCCTCATGAATTTTGAAGGGTTAGTTTTGCTTTCAGCACCTGGATTTTAACTGATTCTGTAACATTTAAAAGCAAAATGATATATTTCTTATATATTTGCATTTATAAATCAGCATGAAATTCAAAAAAATCGTATTTTATAGGTTCAAATAATGTTTACACCGACTCAGATTCAGGCGGTTTCCATGATTAGCATGCTTCTTTAATAAAGTCAACCAAATGGGCCACACAAAAAAACTTAAAAAATAAAATGAGGGAAATAAAGTCATAATGTTAAAAGGAGGTTACTATGCTGGTTAAAGCTCGTCTTAAAACCCATCTATTGTACTTGTCTTTCAACTCCAGCAGGATGTAGTTTTAAATCGTATGTTTTTGTTTTTAAACTGTAAGAGTTTTTATTGTTTTTATTGTTATGTTGTGTTTTAACTTTGTATCTGCTCTGGTTGTTTTAAAGTGCTTTATAAATGAATTTGTTATGGTATGTTAGGTCATAGTATTATGACAATTAAGTTGAAATAATGTTGGAATAGTGACAGTATTGTGTCAGTAGAGTCCTAATATTACTTCATTCTTGTAATAACATGACTTTATTCTAAAAATATTGGCTTTATTCTCATTATTATGACTTTATTCTTTTAATAATATGTTATTCTATAGTTATTCTATAATTATTCTGACTTTATTCCCACATTACTTTTTTTCCCACATTATGAATTTATTCTCAAAATATTGTCTTTATTCTTGTTATTATTACTTTCTTTTTGCAATTTAATACATTTATTCTTGTACAAGTTTATTCTCGTAATATTTTATGACTTTGTCTCAAACGTTTGACGTTATTCTCGTAATTCTGACTTTATTCTCGTAATATTTTAATGTTTTTATCAGTATATCCTGTTGTAGAAATTGACCCGATCTGGTTTTGTGTTATCTTGTTCTCTTGTTCTTGATTAGAACCGGTGCAGGTTTTTCATCCTGAAGAATGTCATCATTATTAATTTAACTAATAAACTGTTTAACAGCTATTGTCCATTACAGTGAAATCGGCCGAGTGCGGCCGAGTCCAGGAATGTGAAAGCTGAATTTGAGTTTTTACAGTACATCCCTGCTTCCCGGCCACCTGGAGTCCATCTTGTTGCTACATTATTACGTTAATCTATCTCACTGTCTGTCTGCGTCTATTTATAACTGGCTGTATTGGTTTCCAGCCCGCCCAGCGCTGGGAAACATGGTTGATCCTGACATTCAGGAATCTAGTGTTACTTTGAAATCCTGCCTCATAATGGATGGATGGATTTAGAAGCTGCGTTCTTTCTGCCAGCTGTGGCTGGATATGAATGAAGCAGTGGAGCTTAAATAGGTAGTAAGACACAACATGAAACAACATTTAGACCTTTTTCTTGTTTTTTTACAACTCTACACCCAAAACTTTAAATTAGTTTGGATTTTTTTTAGAGTTGCACAATTGAACAGTTGTTGGCATTTATGGCCTAATCTGCCTCTAACTATGCGTCTGTTTTAGCATTTCTCATTTTGTAAGGTGTATTTTTCCAGTAAATGCTATTTTTAGTAGTTTGTTAAAAGGTTAACTTCCTGAAGGCAAAGGTTTTAAAGAGACAAAGGTACAATTTCAAGATATTAAATCACAAAGTCAAATTTCTTTTAAGGTGTACTTGATAGAGTTCTGTGTATCACATACTGAGTACTGAATAGTTGTTTAATCCACAAACTATTGATTTTTAAACTCTTCATGAGTTAAAACATTAGTATAGTTGTTTCTAAATGCATATAAACTTGTTTTCTTTGCATTATTTGTGTTTTGAAAGTAATGCTCTTTTTTGTTATTTTCATTTTCTGCAAATAAATACTACATTTTGCTTGGAATTTCAGAAACATGTCAGTGGGTCAGAGAATAAAATAAGTCAAATCAGAGATCATTTTTAAATAACTAGTCAAATCAGAGATAATTTTAAACGGTCTCTTAACTGTAAATAGCTTTTCTTCTCAGACAGTAATGTATATTTTTATAACTCAATTTAGTTACTTGATTATGTCACAAAATGACACAATGTGCCTGGAAAACACATAATGCTGCCCTTTAATTGTTCCACACATCTGCCGCTTATCAAAAATGACACGTCGGCTTCTTGTGAAAACATCTGGAACATAATTTCAACTTGAATCACATCTGTCGCCATAAAAGCCTGGTTGTTACTTAATAAGAGACCAGCTAGCTGGTGTATTTTTTTCTCCAGTGAAGCTCTGAAACTCCAAACGCATGAGGAAAGGAAAAATCTAAGGGTGGAGGTGTGTCTGCGAGTGTGTGTGTGTGTGTGTGTGTGTGTGTGTGTGTGTGTGTGTGTGTGTGTGTGTGTGTGTGTGTGTGTGTGTGTGTGTTGAGGTGGAGGTGGAAATGGGCAGCAGGGAAGAGGAATGTGAAACATTTCTGGTGCCGGACGAGAGGCTGTTTACACAGCAGTGACATCAGAGGCCAGACTTTATAAATGTCAGCAGGCATGAGAACGAGCTGTTAGTGAACGGCTCCCATCCATCACACAGCGGGAAACAACGAGCGGCACCAGAACCACGATGGACCGACTGGATCGCTGTGTGATTACTCTGGCTGCGCTGCTCTGTGTGGCCACACAGGTTAGGCCTGCTCACACTCATCCACTTATAACTTAAAATCAACTGTCAGGGAGTGGAAAAAGGGTCAGAATTAAAACAATGAGGTCAAATTTCTGTGATTTTTTTTCTTAAATTATAAGCCTGAAAATGCAAGAAAAAAACTGAAGTGGGGATTTAATTCATGTTTATTTTAAGAGTCCGGTCAATTTTTCACTCAAATTGAGTCTAAATATGATTAAAAATTTATTTAGAATTCATATATCTGCTGATTATTTTGATCATGGATGAGCATTTGATTTTCAAACAAAATCAACAACACCCTAACTTTACATTTGATTTGAAAACAAAACATTTTGCAGTGAACTTTAATCATTGACTTCCAGTATTAAAAATGTCCCCATTATTTTTTCATCAGGTGTCAGACATAATTATCTACAAATCCTAGAAAAGATTTAAAAAATATAAACATTTAAACTTGATTTGAGTGAATTTATCATGTAGATAAAAGATCAAATGGTAAAACATATTTGTTCAGATTAAATCATTGATCTGAATGTTTTGGGGCTTTTAATCAATGATTTTCTGTTTCCCTTGGATAAAAATCTGATATATTTTTTAAATACTCTCCAAAATGGAAAGACAACAGAATTTGCTCTTAACTTAAAACAAATATATATTGATCTTCATAACTCTGTGCAAATAAATGTGCCTTTACACAACCTGTCCACATATAATAATGTTTTAGAAGTTTTAAAACAAGTGGAAATGTGACAGAAAAATCAGCTAGAGTCAAAGTTTAACACACACAGAAATCAGCTTATTAAAAAGCTGAAGACAATGTATTTTTTAACATGGACAAGATGTAAAGTATTACTTTGCTACTGGAGTAACTGTTTTATAAAAGCAGGGCAGCCATATTGCCATATAAGAAAAGAAAAAAAAGACAGAAAAACAACATACACCTGAATTACTCATTATGTAATTTGAGTGTTTGCATTACTTTTTAGTTGTAAAAATGTATCTACCTTTACTTTTTGTTTGTCAGATCTTTGATCTTGATCTTTTTCCAGTATATTTTGAACGGCAGGATGCAATGGTGCATAAAGGCCACTGCAGAGAAAAACAGCAAATTTACAAGAAAACATTGAGAAAATTTGAGATTAACCTGAAAGTGTTTTTAAGAAAAAAAAAACTTTCTTAACTCCAAAAGTGAAAAATTTGCAAGAAAAAAATGAAATGTTGAGGGTTTCAAAAGTAAAACATTTTCTCCATTTTTAGAAATTTTCTGTTTCAAAAGTTACATTTTTTATTTTTTAGTTAATCTCAAAATATCCGGGTGGGGGTTATGGACGTTTTCTACTTCTGGAGGTTAGAAATTTCCTTCTTCTTTCTAGAAATTAGTCTAAACATTTCTGTCTTTTTTTTCTCGCAAATATTCCACTATAGAGCTCAGAAATGTCCTAGTTATTATATTAAAAAAATCTGATTTGAATCTAAATTCTGGGTTAGGATAAGGTGTTTGTGGCAAAAATGTACTCAAATGTTTCCTTTACACAAAATTTTTATGACACTACGTCATAGAACCCTTACATGTTTGCTCCCACTGTGATGCCGCCCCTGAATATTTCCAGTTTTTCCTTTGGAGCAGCTTTCTGTCTGTTTTCATCCTTTGCATGTTTCATTCTCGGACCTCCTCACCATTTCTGGTGTTTTTCTTCCAGCTTCTGTGCCAGCTGTGCACCAGGCCCTGCCTTTGCCCCTCCTCTGTGCCTCAGTGCGCTGCAGGCGTTCCTCTGGTGCCGGATGGCTGCAGGTGCTGCCAGGTTTGCGCTCGGCAGCGAGGGGAGTCCTGCTCAGAGATGCTGCCCTGCGACAGGGAGAAAGGACTGCAGTGTGACTTCAGCGCCAGCTTCCCCGGAGGCCCTGGAGAGTGTGTTGGTGAGAGAAAGACACACTGGGGAGGAATGACAGAGCAAATCCACATGAATGAGCAACACAGAAAGTGAATGTTTAGAGTCTGTGGAGCCGGGAGGAAACAACGAGGGATGACAGTGATATTCCAGGAAGAATAAATGTTTTAATTTCTGCTTCCATTGCTCCTGTTGGCACTTTTTGCTTGATGACTTTCTTTTGATGTAATATATTGTACCAGCTGCGTTTCCATTAGCAAAATGTTGATGTGAAACACAATTTCACAATTATTTCTCTATTTCGATTAAATAAAGAACACAATCAGGATCACACGTGAAGAGGTTTGTTAGCTATAAATCATTAAAAATGCTGCATTATTATCCTCCCACCACTTCCTGTCGTCTTCTTCGTCTTCTCCCTCAGGAGTAAGAGTTGCTGATTATATTGCTGGTCCAAAACTCTGTTGATATTTCACTAATGTGGAAAAAACACTGTAAAGCCCAATTAAAATCACACATATATATGTGTGTTCACTAGATAAGTCAAACATGCTACACCATCATTCTCCTATCCCTTCCTGCCATCCTTGCCATTTCTGACAGTAGTAACATCAGATTGTTATTTCCATAAAAATACATATTTCTATTGCAGTTTTGCAAAATAAACTAAAATTGCACATCATTCTGGTGCAAAACCTACATTTTATTAAAAAAATGTGTGTGTGGGGGCCTGGGGGGCTGGCTTGATTGTTTTGTATTTTTGTGATACAATTTGCTCAATTTTATAGTAAATACAGCTACTGGTGAAGATAAAGGGCCTTGTTTTTCAGCTGTCTGATTATTGCTGGTCATGTTTCCAGGCAATTATGATGCAAATTTTGAAAGTTTTTTTAAAGATGTTTAAAAAAAAAACAATATGCAAATTAGCCATGTTTCCATTTACTGGTTTGAAGCAACAATCAACCAAGTTTGTTGTGAGTGGGGATTTTTAAAGCACCTTGGCTGTTTTTTTCAAAGCGTAATTTCATCAGATGTTGATACGTTTGGCTGTAAAAATCTAAACCGTACCTCTTTGAAAGTAGAAGTGGAGCCTTCTGCACAATAAAAATGCAGCAAGGAGTTTCTGGATGGTAAGTAAACAACAAAAGACTTGTCTTTTCCAGCAGCCATTGTACATCACATAGCCAGGCAGCTGTTTTTGGAACAGCTACCTGGAACATAGTGCCATAAAAATGGATGAGTGGGGATTTTTAAAGCACCTTGGCTGTTTTTGGTAGCAGTTGAGACAAGTACAAACTGATGCTAAGTGTGAATTTTGATGATGGATTCCCTTTCCTGATGTTTTTTCTGCAGCTGACGAGGATCTGAGCTGCACGGTGAACGGCATCACATACCTCAACGGCCAGTCATTCCAGCCGTCCTGCGAGTCTTTCTGCCACTGCCGAGGCGGAGGGGTGAGCTGCGTGTCGGCCTGTCCGCTGACCGGCCGTCTTCCCACTCCGGACTGTCCCAGCCCACAGTTCGTCCGTTTACCGGGGAAATGCTGCAGGGAATGGGTGTGTGAAAACCTGGAAAACACCGTGATTCAAGACGCCATTACAGGTGAGAGACATCTGGATGGGATGGATGAACACACATTGGATCAAATCCAGAAGAACATTTATGATATACTGAAAACAAATCTTTTTGGAAATTGAAAGAGGTTGCAGATTTATTCAATTTCCTCTCATTTAAAGAACAACATTTAATTGAGTTTTTTGGGATTTTATGTGTTTTGCTCACACAAAGGGGCATGAAAATGTCAGGAGACAAGAAAATGAAAGAAAATACGTTTTGCTCCATTTACTCTGATCACCATAAATAAAATCCCACCAGTTTATTAGTAAAAAGGCATCAAAGGTTTGATATAAAAAGAATTAATGAAAAAAAAATCATGAAGAAAGAGGAACAAAGATGTAGAAAAGCTAAAAGGTTTCCTTTTTCTCCTGTATGTTTTCTGTTCTTTTTATTTCTTTTTGTCCTTATTTCTGTTTTTGTTTCTTTTTCTGTTTCTTTTTTCGTCTTTCTTTCTGTCTGAAATAGTTTCCTTCATTCTTTCGTTCTTTGTCATTCTTTCTTTGTCTTTTTCCTTTCTTTAAGTCATTAAATCCTCTTTATTCTTTCTTTTTCTCTTTTTTGTACTTTTATGTCATTCTTTTTTCTTTTTTTCTTTGTTCATGTTGTATTTTTTATATCATTATCTCTTTCTTTTTCCTTTTTGTTTCTTTCTTTCCTTTTGTTTTCTCTTTCTTTTGATCTTTGTTTCTAACATTGCTAAATAAAACATGACTAAAAGCAGAAAAAATCCAACAAAATGATCTGTGAAACAAAACAAAAAGCTGTTTGAAGACGTAGTAGGAAGCAGCATCCAGTCCTGACTTTAATGTTTAAAACATTTCATGCTGTGGTTTTCAAACCTCCTCCTGAAAATGGAAAGAGTGCGCAGTCATCCATCTAATGGAGAAAACACTTCACATAACCATAAAAAACTCTCTCCAGGATAAAACATGGTGGTGGTAGGATTATGACGTGGGATTGGGTGTGAACCTGGTAGAGATAAAACTGTAATTGCACCTAAACCTCAGACAGTGAATACAAGTCCAAGCCACATTTTATACTTTCACAATTATGCAGAATTTTATTTTGGTTTATCCTATAATAAAATACATTAATGCTCAGGGTTTCAACTTGACAGAACATGCTTTATGCTGTGATTAGAATCCGATTATATTATTTTAAGATGTGGAGAAAGAAACAGGAAATCTGAATATGTTGACAAAGAACAGATTTTGACACTTAGTAAGATTAAACACTTGAAATGTGTTAATTAATGAGTGTTAGTCGTTCGGCTGGAAGGATTTTGTGCCCCAGACTATAAGCTAACATAAGCCGTCTGCTGGCTGCGGTTCTGTGTTTAACAGCCGTTTCTAAAATCACAAAGCTTTTATTCTGGAAACTGACAGCAGACTTTCCAGTGTTTGGGTTCGTGTGGCTTCATTTCTGTCGATCAGTTGGCAAATGTGTAAAATAATCGTTCAATCCACTTTATGAGCTCTGTGGATGTCTGGCAGTTTTTACTGGAGCGTTTTCGCTTTAAACCAGGGTGTGTCCAGCCAGAGGAAAATTCCAAAAGGCCAAATATAAAACACATTTTTTCCTCTTTTTGGGGGGTTCAAAACATTTCATTTTGTCAGTCACCATGTTTCCTCATTTCATAACAGAAACCGCAGCTGGAGAAAGTTTAAACACGTGAAGATTACGTTACTCTGTTAAAAAAGGGGAGTGAGTGTTTGTGCACGAGGCTGGTGTTGGGAAAAAGAAGCCAGTCTCTCAGCAACACTTCATCATGGAAACAGCAAAGGAACATTTTGTTATTGTTGTGTTTGAAAAACATGAGTTTGAGTCAGTTTTGAAAAAGAATGTAGTTTATTATAGTACAAGAATGGAAAAACATTGAGAGCTATTAAAACGTGGTTCTTTAAACTTAGAAGAATGAATGAAGACAAACAGACAAATCATGTTTAAACTTTCACCAGTTTATTTCTGCATTAAATCACAAAGTCTGACCAAAGTGAAACTCCCAGGGTCCAGCTATGAGACACATGGTTTTGGCTTGAAAACGTTTCTCCACCAGTCAAAGTTTCCTACTTTCACAAAAACATCCACAGCTGGGTTGTTATGAAGCATTACATTATATCCTGGAATATTTCCCCCGGTTCTTTTCTCCTGGGTGGCTTGGAGTGGAGGGAGGTTCGTACAGGTACATGTCAAAAATTTAGAGAATCGTTTAAAAAAACTAAAAGTGGAAGTATTGTGTTAGAACAATTCATACAAGAGTATTAATTTGCATAATCAAAAATAAATGTATGTATCTTTCTTGGGTTTCTGTCTGTCTGTCTAATATATAAAATATATATAAAAATATTGCGTATACATTTTTGTATATATATTATATATTGGATATTTTTAAAAATAAATATATATAATATATAAAAATATTATACATATATTTTAGATATTAAAAATATATATTTATTGGATTTTATGTCTTTACTGAAAAAGAAGACTCTTTTTTCTACATGATCATGATTTACTGTGGGGGCCATGGCCCCCAATCCCACCTCATGGGGTCGCCACTGTGAAAACATCACAACTTTACATTTTTAAGAAACTTTGAGTCTATATGAGACTCTTATTCTAATATCTTACAATTTATCCCAAAGTTTATTATCTTGGTGCCATGCTGACCAAAACCTTCATGCTGCACATTTCTCCAACTCACTGTTTGTTTCTGATTCTCTTCCAGCCATGAATCCAGGCAGGTCGGGGTCATCGATGCCCGGAGCCCCTGTCCTGAAACAGCTGGTCCAGCCAGCCTCCAGCTGCGTGGAGCAGGCCACCCAGTGGAGCTCCTGCTCCCAGAGCTGCGGGGCCGGCGTCTCCACTCGGGTCTCCAACCAAAATCCTGCCTGCAAGCTGCAAATGGAGACCCGACTGTGCAAAGTGCGGCCCTGCGGGGCCGTTCAGCCTGCGCTAAGGAAGCCCAGGGTAAGCTCAGACAACTCTGCATAATCAAAATGTTTCAAATGTTTGGTAACAATTAGCATTAGGAAGTGGCTTGCTAGAAAAAAAAGAACAGAAACTAAAATTACTTCTTTTTATTGTATTTTTGAAAATAGAAATTTGTTTTGCTGTGCAGCTGTTTATAAATATGCAAATAGGAATATGTTCAGTGTTCAATTCTCAGTCACTTAGATAATTACATTAGCTTCCCAGAGACTGTGGTGTTGTTTATATTTAAGCTGCTGCCTGTAAGTAAAATTAGACGGCGCTAAGTTTAATTACATCTCCTGCTGCTTATGTGAAGAGATGCAAAGCAGTAGGGATTTGCCACGCAGCAGTAGGCAAACTCTTTCCTCAAAAACAGAAAACAGTTTTTTCTCCCTCACCACAGACGTTTTTTTACTCACCACAAGGTTTCAGTGCTTTACTCTGAACCACACAGTCTTTATCATAATCATTATCTCTCCCTATTTTTAGCTAAATTATAGATGCAGAAAAGAGTTCCTATGTTTACTAAATTCCCAAACTGAGCAATTGTTTACAAATGTTGTATTTCCAAAGGTTAACAGAATGTAGTACATAAACTGAAGAGAAATTTAAATCTAATTAGTGTTTGCTATGGCCAACTTTTACATTCAAAACAGCATCACCCATACAATTTCATTGAGGAACTCAGTTGGTAGAGCTAACCAAAGATCTTCTATGGAAGTAGATTTCCTCAAATTCTCCAAGGATCTTCAGGGTTCATGTTGTCACTTTGCTTGTAGTTTCTGTTGGCACCAAAGGTACTGCAGTTCTTAATGACAATTAGCAATTTGTTTGTGTTTACAGAATACATTTGGGGTCCATTTTGAGCATCCATGTTGGCATAATGTGATGGATAAGCGTAGTATTTTCATGTATTTTCTTCCTGCTCTAAATTAGGAAGGAACTATTCACACAGAAAGCAAATGTGACTCAAATACAACTTATTCATGGCCCAATTATGATCTTTTCTTCCCTAAAAACTATGTATCTAATAACATTCAAAGTGTTTATGGTTATGTTGCATTTTATTTGACTTTTAGTTAATTAACATAAGACATGCATCATAAATCAGTACTAGAAGAAACCAGAAGTAAATCCAGACTTAGACAGTGATTGAAGCCAAAACCTGGATGACAGGTTATCCCTTTATTTGAAGGAAAATATTGTTTTCAGAAAATTCATAATTCATTTTATTTGCTGTTTCTGTTGTTTTTGTTTATTTATTTTGGATATTTAAAATGTCTTCCAGGTCCAGTGTTAAATGTTCATTAGAATTTAAAGTTTATTGATATTTAAAAATGTGTTTTCGCATTATTTTACCATTGACATATTACTTGAAAAGGGCCTCCAAACAACAACATTATCATTGTGGGACAATTTGTTGTCTAGCAAAATTTGTAGAGGATTTAATCTGCAAAATGTTTCTAATTTGTCTGTATTTTTGATTTCCCAGAGGGGACAGCAGGGTTGGTGCAAAGCCAGCTACAGGTCACCAGGTCCCATCCGACTCGTGCATCATGGCTGCTTCAGCACTCAGGCCTACCAGCTGCGGTACTGTGGCCAGTGCAGCGACTCTCGATGCTGCACGCCGCACCAAACCTCCACCGCTCAGGTGACCTTCCGCTGCCCTACGGGCAGAATCCTGCAGAAAGCCGTCATGATGATCCACTCCTGCGTGTGTCACAACAACTGTCCCTACGCGCCTTACACTAACCCGGCGCTCTGGGCACACAGGCCCTGATCGGTCTGTGGAGAATCAAAACGACTGATCTGACAGGCTGACTGGTGAAAAATGTCACAAGGTTAAATGTAAATGAAGAAAGATATGAAAATGATCAGATGAAACTGTGACTGACCTGAACGAATGTTGAGTTATACACATTGATGAACTCTGCACTCTCTTGAAAGCTTCAAGAAGCTCCGGCGTCTTTTAAAGCATTTATGCGCAAATTTGTATTCACAATTTAAGCAACTTTAGTTCAAAAACATTTTCTTAAATAGGAGCTTTTCTGCAAAATTCAGATTTTGCCCTGTAAAAATACAAAATCTTGCCAGGTACTCATGTCTACCTTCTAGTGCAACTTGAAATAAGACAAAAATAACTTATAAGTAAATTTTCTGCAAGTTATAGGAACTTATTTTAAGTAAATAATTCTTTAATATCAATGAAAAAGTACTAGTTCCATTGGCAGATTATTTCACTCATAATATGAGAAAACATTTTATCTGCCAGTGGAACTAGAACTTTTTCATCAATATTAAGAAATTATTGACTTAAAACGAGCTCGTATGGCTTGCAGAAAATTTACTCATAAGTTAGTTTTTTGATATTTTGTGTTTCTGTGGTAACCGTGTTTTGTACTTAAATTTGGGTCTCTACTGACCTTCACATTACCTAACAACCCCAGCGGAACTTTGCTCGTTACCTAGCAACCCCAGCGGAACTCTGCTTGTTACTTAGCAACCCCAGCGGAACTCTGCTCGTTACTTAGCAACCCCAGTGGAACTCTGCCCTTTACCTAGCAACCCCAACCAAGCTCCAGCATGTTTGACTGTACAATGGCTGCTGGAGAAGACAAGTGTTTTGTTGTTTATTTACCAGATTCTTGTTGGTTGTGCAGGAGGCTCCACTTCTGCTTTTCAAAGGTAATAATAAGGCATAATTGTACCTCTGTTTGCAGCCAGTTTCACATGTAAGCGTAAATGTTGAGTTGAGGGCGTGGCCAGCAGCAGCTTATTCGGATGTAAAGTGAATTGAAACAGTTTGGCAAAAGAACCTGATTTGTATTACTGTAAACCTGACCTTTGACCTCAACTAGATTTAAAGTAATACACATTTTAAATACTTGTTTGAATAGCTTAGAAGCATCTTTTGGAGCTAACATGTACATTATCTGTTTATAGTGTACTTTAAAGAATAACTTTGAGCATTGATTTATTTTTTCTGCAACCTCTAAAATGTACAGTTTTAAAGTTGTAATAGCAGTTTATTAATGTTGAACTTTATTTTTTTGTGTATAATGTAAATATTTTCTGGGCAGAAGCTTTTCTTCAAATGAATATTTTTATATCTCGTGTCATAGAGTTTTTTTCTAAATAAATTTTATGGTTTTACAAGTTTTGAATTGAATTCCTAATGAATATTATGGTATTTTTTTACATATTTTACCACTTTGTACTGGTTCTGGGAAGCATCATGATCATAGATTGTGAGACAAATTGCCATTACACGTCAGAACTTCTCCTTATGTCAACTTTCTACTCTGTTAAAACTGTTTCATTGGGTCTGAAATCAGAGCTGTAATCACCTTATGCTATCTATTCATTTGCATTCAGACAAGGAGGTTTAAAGCCCAAATCTTTAAACATGTTCTGACATCTAGTGGTTGGACAGAGTACTGCAGATGCAGAGCATTGGACAGAACATTCAATTTGAGATTAGCAATAAAATTCTTGTTGCAGCCTCAAAAACATAGCAGGGTGTGGAAAACTCTTGTTTTGGAACATTTTGTTCAGCTTTTAATTTATTTTTTCAACATGAGGAAATTAGTCCTGTTACCAGAAGTCCATTTGTAGTCATAATGTGAGTAGTATGAACAGAATTAATTAAGGATTCATTTGAGGCCTTTTCATGTTTGACTGGTTGTGCATATTTTTTCAAACCAATATTTTAGTAAAGAAAGTTTGTGGATTTTCTATAATTCTCTAGCACCACCTTGTTTCAGTATTCTCAGATGCTAAAGTTTCCATTTGTCTTTACATCTTATTGATGTTAAATCTTCAATGCAATATAAGGGTTAAATCTGCAAAAATAAAATGAAATAAAATGAGGTTTTTATTGCCTTAAAAATGAAGAAATAATCCACAAGTAATAACCACAAAACCAGACAAAACAAACTGATTTAATATTTCATAAAATAAAGAAATCTTCAACATCACATTGTAATAATTTCCATATGATGTTCAGCATAATCTGTGCAAAACTAGTCTTGCTTGTGAAGCTTAAGTTCCCTTTTAATACAGTTTGTTTCACTTTTTTAAATATTTTGTATCTCATGAATCATTCAACCAATGTGGTTTCCTGCAAAAAAAAATCCCCATCATGAACGTTATAAATCAGGAAGTGTCTGGGCCATGTGAAGCGTATTTCTGTTTGTCTACCAGCTGAACACCAAGCACTGAGACGAGGAAGTCTCCTCTCAGCGCTGCCAACAAATAATGGATACTACATCTTGTTTTGGAGTCGACTTCAACTTTCCGCTGAGTTTCCTGCCTCCTGTCTTCATCTTGGTTTTCGTTTTTGGACTTATAGCGAACGGATGGGGACTTAACTCTTTGAGGCGCAACTGGAAGAAACTGGGGAATGTCAATGTCTTCGTACTTAACCTGGGAATTGCAGATATTTTGTATCTGCTCACGCTTCCTTTTCTGGTCGCGTACTACCTTAACGAGAGAAGATGGATCTTTGGAGAAGCGTTCTGCAAGGTGACAAGGTTCTGCTTCAACCTGAATTTATACTGCAGCATCGGGTTTCTCACCTGTATCAGCGTGTACCGCTACCTGGCCATCGTCCATCCGATGAAAGTGATGGGGAGACTAACTGTGACTCACTCGATCATCATCTCAGCCATTGTTTGGATTTTAGTGAGCCTTCAAAGCCTGCCAGACATTTTCTTCCCCAAAGACTCAGCAAACATTACATTACAATGTTTTGATACAACCCAGACTGAGTTTGTTGAGGACTACCTGCAGTACAGCCTCATCTGGACAATCATTGGATTCTGCATCCCGTCTCTCATCACGGTGGCCTGCTACGGACATGTGATCGTCCTCCTCTGCTACAAGGATAATATTGACAAAGTCCTGAAGCAAAGAAGCTTAAAACTATTAATCATCTTAATTCTTCTCTTCTCCGTCTGCTACATCCCCTACCATGTGCTGAAGAACCTCAACCTCTGGTCAAGAGTTCTTTCCAAACAGAATATATGCTACAAATGGTCTAACGGAGTCTACATCGCTCAACGCATATGTCGCGGTCTTGTTTGCCTGAACGCTGCTCTCAACCCTCTGGTTTATCTCCATGTAGATGAGGATATCTCTGCTCAGTTCAGGCAGTTGTGTCAGCGGACTCTGCAAGCTGCAACTCAGCTCTCTGCAAACACCCAAACTCTTTTCTCAAGCACATTCAGGAATACATGAGCTAATTTCTGATGTAGTTATGGGTTTAAATTGTTTGTTCAATGCTTCTATGGAGATTGCATATTAAAAAAATATTTAGAAGATTGTGTATGGGTTGTGGTGGCAGTGCTAAATGCATTGCTTATTCAAGCGAAAAGCTTAACTGATGTGTGAAAAATAGGATGCAGAAGGTTTGAAATAAAATGGCCAAATCAAATCTGTTGCACATAAAAGACATTTGCAACTCACTGTAGGACACTCAATAGAGTTTATAACTAACACTTTGCATAGGAAACAGGAAGGATGTCAACTGCTTAGGTATTATCTCAATTTTAACATCCTTGTACTATCACTGAGTAATTATTTTGGTGAGGAATTACACAGACATGCAGGAATGTCTAGAAAAATCAGAAAAAGACAGAATTCATTTCCATGTTTTAAAATGTCAGCGTCCTGAAGACAAGTTTACATTTCAACAAAGCAGTTTAAAGTGATTTACATGATTAAAATGTCACATTGCAAAAGCAAAATAAGGTGGAAGTTAAAAAAAATCAAAACTGGCTAAAAGAAATGATGCTTCAGCTATAAATCGAAGGCAACTCTGAACAAACTGGCTTTGATTTAAAGGAGCTCAGTGTTTCAGCAGTTTTGTCGATTCCAGAACCAAAGTTAAACTACCACAAAATATGTATCTTGGTGCTAAGCTGTTCAGTGATTTATAAACCAACAGAAGCATTTCAACATTTGTTCTCCGATTGATAGGGATCCAATGGAAAGACTTTAGAGTTGTGGTGAACATATTCTATACAAAACTAACTAACAGGTATATTTTCAGCAAGATACAGGAGCTAGTTTTAAGTAAATAATTTCTTAATATTAATGAAAATGTTAGAGTTATTTGGCAGATAAATTTACTGATAAGATAAGTGAAATAATTTTCCAAAAGAACTTTTAACTTTTTCATCAATATGAAGGAATTATTTATTTAAAACAAGCTCCTTTATCTCGCTAATAAGTTGGTTGTGTCTTAATTCAAGTGTACTAAGCTACTTGTGCTAGAAACTAGACAAAAATACTTGGTAAGAGTGTGATTTTGCAGTCTTTAATCTTTTACATGTTTCTCTGGTGATAAAAGGCTGACTTTGTAATTATCTTTATGTGTCTATGAAGGTTCACCCAGATTTTGTTGTTTCTAGCTGTAATAACTGATATATATATGATGATGTTATCCATGTATGATACAAATAAAACCCTGCTTCAGCTTTACAGATTAAAATTCAACATTTTCTAAATGACTCACAGACAAACAAACAGCTGATGCTGACAAATCCAGCTATTTTCCCACAGTTGAGTAATTCTGAGCTCCAGGCCATGAAAGAAAAATGGAAAATCCAAACACCAGGTTTAAAATTCAGCACAAGCAGATAGGAAATGTCTTTAAAAAAATAAATCAAGCTTTCTATTATTGATGGGGCTTTAAGGTCCAGGGAAGGATTCAACCAGCAGCTCTGGCTCCAGGACCAGGCTCTGAAAGAAGAAGTCGCTTTAAAAGCCGTTTTTTTTGCAACTGACACATCACATTTTCCCTTGTAGTGTTTGAAAATAGGATTTTACCTCTGTTTCTCAGTTTCACACCGCTGTTTAAAGGGGAAAAAAAACTTTATGGCTGCAGTGACTAAGAGAAGCTGCGAATGCAGAATGTGGCCACAGTGAAATCTGCAGCCTGCAGATAAACAACCATTCACACCTTTAATACACTGGTTACAAAGGATGTGGACCTTTCTGCGTGTTTCTTCTCGCATTGGTTTCATTTCAACTGTGATATTCTCTTCATTTACTGTCATTACACTTACAACAATGGAAAAAATGTGAGTGTGCTCCTCTGAGGTGGCACATGTCTGAAAACCTCAACTGACGTTTTTAATGTGACAAACTAGAATAAATCCATGTATCATTACAGTTGTACAGAGGCTCTGGACTCTTGCCACTTAAAAAAATAATTGTTTTTTAGAGGTGTGAACGCTGTTGAAATTTTAGATTTTACACAGTCACTAAAGTTTGATGCCATGACGTTTACCAGAAACAGCCTGGGCTTCAAACTGTCACTGCACTGCTAATTCAATATTTGGAAGCTTGAACAATACAGGTGGAATTTGTTCACTTCCCAATATTAAGATTTAAACTACTTCTTTTTTGTATAGCAGGTCAGTTTGGTTGTACATTAAATATGCTAATATACAGTTGTTTTACTTCCAATAATTTTAAAATATTTTCTTCATATAATGTACCATTTATGCTAAAATAAAACAAATCTGTTAAAAGGAAAATTAAAAATGTGCAACGTGGTTGCATAAATGAGAAGATGCTTAAATACTTCTGATTTTATGTCAACATTTAGTTTTCTTTGGTAGAAGTGTATTAACATCCTGCATTTTGACAATCTGCCAGTTAAATTTTTTTAATTTCAAATATATTTCTTGTCCATAGCCAATGTGACTCCACAACTTCAATTTTCTCCCATCATGAAGTACTTCTTTAAATATACGTTTGAACTCATTGTGATGCTGCAACACACATTTTGATGACTCTCAATTTAAAAAAAACTTTGTTCCTTAAATAAACATAACCAGTTTGATTTTGTAAAATGAATTACACAACAAGCAACATGCATGTAAAAATAATTGGTCATTCCCTGATTTGTCTGCACCTGCCTTTTTCTCCTGTGTCAGTGAATACATGGTCAAACACCAACTTCAGCTCTAAACCCTGACTTGCTTCCTAGGAATTGAAGGCAGGGCCGTGCAGAGACCACTAAAGGGGCAGATGCTCAAAAAAAAGGGGGAACATCTAATCGCATTCTAGGACAGAATATTAACAAAGCCACACAGCTTTCAGAGTTTAATAAACAATGACAAATTACAAAATGGTGAGCTATACAATCAAAGCTAATGAAAATCTCTATATAGAGCATACAACTATGCTATTGTATTAGTAATTTAATTCTGAAGGTCTATTTTGGTATAGGAAGATATTGCAATATTCAAACTCGCAATTTAGCAAGATATCTAAATCAGAGCTAGACCACCTGACATATTTTGTCTTTACAGAATTACAGTATTAAAAATGTAAACAAGGGGACAATGGGACCTTTTAGTAGACTGCAATCTATATAAAAAGAGCTGCCTGTTTGCTGCAGTGGAGATGAAGATGGTCTATTCAGGAAAGCAGAGCTGCATCAAACTTTAACGTGGAACTGCAGAAAAAAGAAAAAAAGCAAATATTGAATTGTTAATGCTTGTCACAATGAGAAAAGCCTACTGAGTTTTGCTTAAAACAACTTTTTTTTAAATTAAAATCACACATTTTTATCTCATGAAGTGAAAAAATTATTTACAAAACAAACTTATTTGTGCTTGTCATAAATCTATCTCTTCTTGCTATTCTAAGTTTTTGTTTGTGACTCAAAGTTTTGCTTGTGATTCTCACATGACATCGTGAGCAGGACCTAAAATCACAAAACATTTCTGATGTGTGCAAATAAAGGTTTATGTATGGCAAATAATTTTTTAAGTTCGAAAGACAAAACTGAGCTATTTTAAAATACGTTTTTAAACTAAACTTTTTGTTTTAAAACAATAAATCATTACAATTCCAAAAGTTTTGATTACAATTTTATTGTATTTAACTGCATACTCTGTGAAAAAGACCCTAAACTTAAAGTCTGGACTGAGTTTTTCCCCTTCACTAATGACACTTTTATTACATACATTATTCTAATTAATTCTAAATTAATATCCTTGTTGAACTTTTATTTAAGTGCTATTCTCCTTCAACATACATTTACCTAATGCGAGAATAAATGCAATGTACATTATGCAGCAAAGGAAATTAGAAGACATATATCTATTATGGAGATGATCGGTTTTGGACGGGCGATTTTCCCCTCTTGCCATAAGCGATACTGAAGAATGACTGCTATCATTAACGATACAGGGAAGAAGCTTTTTATTTATCTTGGTTTGCTAGCAAACTCGTTAGCTAGCAGCTAGCTGATAAGACAACAAGTACAGTCTAATGTCTGTATGATAAAATACTGAATCGATAGATATGAACGGTTTGTCCTCACCAGTGTCTGTTGTATTTCATTACCTCTCTGCTTAAACCGCGACTCCGGGCTGAAGCAGAAACAATACTTCAACGTTTTCCGTCATCTGACAGCAAGTCTACTCCACTTTAAACACCAAAAACGTTTTATTTTTAATTCACCAAAAACTATTTTGTAATCTGAAACGTTCGTTACGTTCAACTCCGCAGTTAGCCGCCTTATCTCACTGTGTGAGAAGCAAATGCGTCATGCGACGGGCAAAAGGTCAAAGGTAACAAGGTGACCGGAGGGCTTATTATGTTGTACAAAAAAACTCCAAATAATTTTAGAACATGTTATTATGTTTCAGAAGAGGGCTTAGGAAATAATAATTTTAAAAAAATGGGAAAAAAATTGACCAAAAGAGCAAACTGGGCAGGTGCTCAAGCATCCCGAGACCCCCCCCCCCACGCCCCCCCTGCCTGATTGAAGGCATCCTTGCGGTTATAGAGGTGTTTAGCTTATGCTACAAAAAGGTATAAGTCTATAAGTCTTTGACTTTCAAAACATTTGGACCTGCTCCACACAATATATTATCTAACTTAACTGGAGTTCAAGGACTAAGTTGTTTATGATGTTTCGTTTACTTTCATTTTGTGTGCAGAGCCTCAGAGGAGAAGCGTTGAACTGACTCGTTTCTGGAGACAAAATGAATAAAACTCACTGTCCTCGACCGGATAAGGAATTATTCGAACATACAATCCTGCCTACTCTTTACATCTTGGTATTTGTTGTTGGATTGGTCCTGAATTCATGGGGAATAAAGTCTTTGCTGCACAACTGGAAGAAACTGCAGAGTATTAACATTCTTGTTCTGAACCTTGGACTAGCAGACATGTTGTATCTGCTGACTCTCCCCTTTCTCTTCGTGTACTACCTTAAAGGAAACAAATGGATCTTTGGACACGGATTCTGCAAGGTAACAAGATTCTGCTTCAACCTGAACTTATACGGCAGCATCGGATTCCTCACCTGTATAAGTGTGTACCGGTACCTGGCTGTTGTCCATCCTTTGAGAACAATGGGGAGATTAACTACGACTAACTCTGTGATCATCTCGGTCCTGGTTTGGGTTCTGGTGAGTGCTCAAAGTCTTCCAGACCTGTACTACCAAAAAACATATCCAAACGGATCCAAATGCTTTGACACCACCTCTAATGAACACATTAGGAGTTACCTGGATTACAGCATCACCTGGACATTCTTTGGATTCTGCATCCCGTTCGCCATCATTGTGGGCTGTTATGGACATGTGGCTGTTGTTGTTTGCCGCTCAGATAAAATGAAGAAGGACCTGAAACAACGATTCTTGAAGTTGATGTTTTTTCTGATTTTTCTTTTCTCAATTTGTTATGCACCTTACCATGTTTTCAAGAACCTCAGTATGTACTCCAGAATCCTGAGTAAGAAGAAACAATGCCCAACATGGGATTCTGGGGTTTATGTTGCCCGTCAGGCAAGTCGTGGTCTTGTGAGCCTGAACAGTGCTCTTAACCCGCTGGTTTACCTCAATGTAAATGAAGACATGGGTGTTCATTTCAGACAGCTGCTGCAAAGATGTTCACAAAGTTTCAGTTGTTTGTCCACATCCAGTTCTGTACCAGTACCACAGACTGAACAAGAAGCTGACAGTCCTCTCTGACAGCAGGTGCAATTTTTCTTTGCTAATCGTGTCATGATGTTAATTTTTGGATGTTCTGTTTGATTTGTATTTTTCCAACTGGTTGATTATAGAAAATTCATAATTAAACAAGTAATGGAGGTAAACATTTTAACTGTTGCTGTTGGAGTTTGGCCTGTCACCATGACACATTTTGCTGAACAATACATTTTCCCAGTAGTTGTGGTAAATGTAATATTGTTGTTTTGAGACAATTTTCAAGTAATATAATGGTAATGGCATAATATTGCAAGAACGCATCCTCAAAGATCAATAAACTTTAAATTCTAATGAACATTTAACACTGGAACTGGAAGACATTTTAAAATTACAAACAAAGCAACCAAAGCAACAAATATAATGAATTATGAAGTCTCTGTAAACAAAATTGTCCTTCAGAATAAAAGGCCTAGTTGAGACCAAAGCAACAGACTAAAGAGTTGCCTTCCAGATGTTGGTACAAAAAGTGAGAGAAAAAAGAAAAACTACAAATCAAGCAAATTAAAATGATCGACCTTGTTTGAATTTATCATGCGATTAATTGATTTATTACTTATTGAAACAGGCCTGGTTCGAATAACAGATACTAATATGGAATGTTCAGTCTGTTTTTAGGCCTTTTTGATTTAATTCATTGTTATTTTTTTTGCTCTTATTGAAACATTTCTAAATACCTTCGTTTGAAAAAGAAACTTGTATATTTCTTATTTGTCACACTAAAATGTTGAACATTAAACATTGCAATATGAAAGGTATTTTTGACTTGATGAAAACTTGATGTTTTCAAATTATAGTTTTATTTATTAAAAAGAAAAAGTAATTCCCTCTTAGACCCAGTAAGTGGTTGGATCTTCATTTCCTGATCAGTTTTTAGAGACATTTCTGTGTTTACATAGAAAATAAAAACGGTATAACAAAATACTCATTTCCTTTCTCTATTTTTAAGTAATCTCTCCATAACCTCACCACAGCATAACGTCTTGGATAGTATGTTGTATATTTGGAGCAATTTCCACTAGAGGTCACCAGATATTCTGTTCCATCATCACTGTTTCTCAGTCTTGTACTGAGCCTCTACTGGCAATTTCTTAAAAATGTCTTTACATCACTGAGTTAAAGTAGGAGACTTCTCATTAATCCAATTTAGGTATAAAAAAGGCGATTACCTTTAAATGAACAATACATTTAAAGGTATTGCCTTTTTTATACCCTGTAGTGTTGTGCACATGTGCAAAATTTCCGGACGTAAACAATAACATGCAGATCTTCCATAAAGTCACAAATCCATGGAGGACTGGATTATTTCCAACTCAAGGATTAGCTAGCTGTCTAACCTGAGGACTTTTAGGGGGCTTTGGTTGTTGTTTACTGTTGCTATGGTGCTGTGACAACGGCAGCCTGTCCCAAGCTGTGAGCGTTTTTCAAGAGGCAGGATACTGAAATGAACTACTTTTGTAAGATGTAGGAAAACATGAACATATGCTCCTTCCTACTCCCTTTCTGACATGTAATATAGTTTTTATTGTTTGATTATTTTGATTGTCGCTTTCCTTCTTCTGTTTATTAATTCATTCATTCATATAAGATTGTTCTTGTTCTTTTTCTCATGTCCGCTGAAATGCTAATGCTAAAATGTTATTTATAATATATGTTGCATTCCCAGACAGCATTCAGATCTCCTTCAAATCAGTTTACAAGTCGCCAAATCTGCATAACATTTTGAAAAAATTAAATAAGAATTTTACATCTGGGCCAAACGCAGAGAGCATCATCAGGGATTTTAATTTTCTTTCGAAGTAAAAACTTCCTGTCACACTCCTGTTCTATTTGCACATTGGAAAGTCTGCCACTAGCATCGACAACATAAACCAAAAATAATTGTCTTTATATTAAATGATATTTTATGCATTCAGTCAATATGGTACAAATCATAAAATGTGCAACCCATTTGTTTATTACTGCCACCTGTTAAGTACTTGTGCTGCACACCTTCTGGATTTTCAGGTTGCAATTTCAAACTCTGGGTGTGTTTTTTATTTTGGCTATTATTACTCTGACATTGTATATAGACACTGAATACGTCAATAATGAACCAGCTGATTTTCAGCTGTCAATCGTCACCTACACCAAGGTTTTTTTTTTTGTAGTTTCTGAACAGATATGTTTCATCCCATGTTAACTGAAAGGTCATTATTGTTTGTGTTGGCTAGAATTTGCTTGCTTTGTTGTATTTAACCTAAGAAGTCAGCTCTCCAAATAATCACTAAAAATGTGATTTTGTTGGGCCATTAAAACAACAAAATTTGCCAACGTTTTTCAATCTTTGTATTTCATACACTCAGTCGATAAAGATATGTACCTGCAATGTTATTTAATTCTCAAGTTAGTATGTGTTGATTTTGCACCTTGAGTGTGAATGCCAGCTCCATGGTGCACAAAACAGAATGTAACAATAATAAACCCTTGCAAACTAGCTGTTGGTCACTAATTTTATATAAGTGAAATAAACATAAAAAGCAGGCAAAAATAGTATGCTGCTAACTAATTTCCAACATGTCACATGCAATTTACAGTATGTCAAGAATTTGATTTTCAAATGATTAGCAAGATCCAGTTGAAGGTTGGAAAACCAGTGATTTTTTTAGTTTTTGTTCATATGCTCAGTGACCAGACTGAGCAGTTCACAAGAGCTTTATATGCATTTTATGATTTCAAGCACTTAATAAGCTTGCGTCATAAAGATTTTAGAGCACATTGTGTGAACACTGAAGAAATAAGCTGTCTTGAGTGCTAACCAGTACTTTATTAAAGTATCTCTCACTGTCTTTGTTATATATAGTAGTGTGGCCGGGGAATCCAGGCTGTTTGGTAAAGAGGAGCTGAATTTCTATGTTGGCATTTTGAATTTTGTTTCTCCGATTTGGACCTCAGAAATTCTGATTCCTCAATACATCTAAAAACGATTGATCACTCATTTGTGTTTGTTTTCCCATCCCTTCATGCAGCCATAATGTGACAGTTGCATAATCTTTGAAACGAATGTTCCAGGAATCCGTTTTTGCCCAAACAAAGTTCAGGTATTTTACCTGCAATTACAAGCCTGATCCAAACCAAGCATGCAATGACAAGACACTTTCCTTGGAATTGGTGTTTCGCCTGCTGCTTGACAGAAATTCAAGGAGGAAGTCTTTCAGGTTGCTTTCATTCACTAGACTTTCATTTTGTGAGCAGCGCCTCGGAGGAGAAAGGCAGGACTGACTTGCTTCTGGAAGACAAAATGAATACAGCCAATTGCACAGCCAGACATAAGGACTTATTTGAAAATAAAGTCCTACCTGCTCTTTACATCTTTGTATTCGCTGTCGGACTGCTACTGAATGTATGGGGAATTAAGTCTTTGCTGCACAGCTGGAAGAAACTGCGGATTATTAATATTCTTGTTCTGAACCTTGGACTAGCAGATATGTTGTATCTGCTGACTCTCCCCTTTCTGATTGTGTACTATCTTAAAGGAAGCAAATGGATCTTTGGAGACGGATTCTGCAAGGTAACAAGATTCTGCTTTAAACTGAATTTATACGGCAGCATTGGATTCCTCAGCTCCATAAGTGTGTACCGGTACCTGGCCATTGTCCATCCAATGAGAATAAAGGGGAGACTGACTTCAACACACTGTGTAGTCAGCTCAGTCCTTTTGTGGATTTTTGTAAGTGCTCAAAGTATTCCAGACATGTTCTTCCCCAAACATTCAGAGAACCAGACTGGAGAATGTTATGATACAACTGATTTGAAAAATGTGGAGAAATACCTGCACTACAGCCTCAGCTGGACGTTCATCGGATTCTTCATCCCGTTCGTCGTCACTGTTGGCTGCTATGGACATGTGACTTTTGTTGTCTGCCGCTCAAATACGATGAAAAAGGATCGGAAACAACAAATCTTAAAACTGATGGTGTTATTGCTTTTTCTCTTCTCATTTTGTTACACGCCCTACCATGTTTTCAAGAACCTCAGCCTGTATTCCAGAGTTCAGTTCACCAGGGCGATTTGCCCCACGTGGAATTCTGAAGTTTTCATTGCACATCAGGCAAGTCGTGGCCTTGTGAGCCTGAACAGCGCTCTGAACCCGCTGGTTTACTTAAATGTAAATAAGGATATGAGTGTTCAGTTGAAGCAGATGTTGTATCAAGGCTCACAGAGTTTCAGACGTTTGTTCGAGTCCAGATCCAGTTCTATGTCGGTGCCACAGAGTGAGGAAGAAGCTGTCAGTCCTTTATAAGAAAAGGTCGTTTTTTTTGCTGTCACGAGGGAAAGTGTTGTGATGATTTTTTCGCTTTGTCTTCTTCCATCTTCTTGACGAATTAATCAAACTTAACTGTCCCTGCTGCACTAGCAGGATGGAGAAAGTCTATTTTGAACACTTTTGGTTGAATATTGTTTTTGTTTGTTTTCATCCACACATGGTCAAAATTATGTGTACCCCTACACATTTATTCTTTCTTTCAAGTGTTCATTATGAATACACATACACATGTAATGCAAAGATATTTAGACTGAACTCAAATTACAGTTTCTATGAATGATTTTACACATTAAAACAAACGCATGCTAAACTGAATAACAGGTTTGGTCTTGATTTCCTTGGTAGTAACTCCCATAAAATGTGCCAGCTGGTTCTCTGGAAATGAATTTTTAACGTCACTGTGTAGGAATTTTGGCTCATTCATCTCTTCACATTTGTTTTGATTCAGCTGCACTGGAGGTTCATAAGTGTTGAGAGTGCAAGATCATGCGCAAAAATTCGCATGACATGTGAACGAAGCCTGGTGCTGCAAGGTTGGAGACCTTGTCCTGTTAGGCGATGGGGCCTGGATAACACCTGTATTAAACGGACGGCGGAGTCCGGCGACGACAGGCGCTTAAATTCCGTAACAAAAGTATGTTTTTATCTTTTTTTTTTCAAAATTTCTTTCTCTTTCTCACTGTTTATTCAATGTCCCATACTGTTTTTAATTTTTATTATTATTATTATTATTATTATTATTATTATTATTATTATTATGTAAAGCACCTTGAAATGCCTCGCTGCTGAAATGTGCTATACAAATAAAATTTTATGTGATTTGATTTTGATTTGAGAGAAGATGAATTATATAGATTCCTTGTCTGTTTGGGCACTAATGCTGCCGGTGGATTTCACACCGTTTCCTGTCTTTTACTCGTTATATCCTCTCATATACTGGGATTTAAAAAATGCTGTGCGCTAAGAACTGGGACCACCCAGAGGTATCAGCGTCAAAATAATCAGCATTTATTCAAGACAGATGCACAAAAGCACATCACAAAACTCAAAGCGCAAAAAACACATGAATTTACCAGAGAGAGGGAAAAGGACAAAGATGGAAATGAGAAACAAAAAGCAAAGACGTCTTTGGAGAATTGCAAAAGCAAATCTGGTTTGCTTCTCAAATGCTCAAATTTTTATAGTAAAGGCGTATTCTTGTCTTTAATTTATTCAAATAAGGCGTATCGTTGCTCAGACCCTCTTATAAGTTAGAAACTCCCTACAATTTGTTTTCAAGATCAAACACCAGTTGTCTCCTTTATCTAAACAAGTGGAGGCAGAGCTTCTCCTCCACTGGCCTGAACTCATGTTGTTTTATGGCTTTTCACAGATCAGTGTGAAAACCTGGAACTTCTCCCGATTCTTTTCCCACAGGCAATCTGCTGTAACTACAGGTAACCTAAAGATTAGTCCAAAAACTATATTTAGGCTATTCCGATCAAGATATGTTGTTAATAACTGGGAGATATTACAAATTAGATTATGTGTTTTACAGATATTCTATGTTGCATTCAGTTTTACACCAGCTGTTTAAATCTTATCACGATGGTTCAAAGGCTAAACTCACACAAACAACCACAAACCCCTGTAAATGCCTGCTCAGTCCACAGGGAGGTTCAGAACTGCGTTTTAAATTATAGAAAACAAAAAACTAAACTATTTAAATTCAACTTCTTTTGTTATATTTAATATAAACATCCTACAAATGAAATGCCGATTGGACCTTGGGGGCAATCTAATTTTTGTCTTGTATCTTGATTTGGTCTAAATAATTTATTTTCTTAACATTAGCCAGATTTTAGCCCATTAGGTTCCTCTGGACTTGAATAAAGTGCTATTGAAATACCATTAATTTATATTTTTTTTCAAATGTTAAAGCTGCGTTGGGCTGCCTGCAGGATTGCCTACATGTTCAAGGTAAAAAATGTACTGAAACCAACAACCTGAAGACAAATTTTGCAAATGTCACAAGATAAAAAGAGTAAAAGAAGTTTTTGTAGAAATGGGCGCCCTAAATACCTGTCTTTATGAAAGAATGAACTCACACACTGTTACTCTCAAACAACACACACATACAGAATAAAGACCATTTTTCTCCAAAATGCTGGAATTTATTAAAAAAAATACTTGAGGCAGCAAACTTGAATTAGAGTTGTAACATTCAACTAAATGAAGGATAGGAAAAACTAAATCATTAAAAGTAAAAAAACAACAAATACCAAGAAAAACAAATAAATAGACGCAGTGACATCACAGTTCAGTGGAAATAAGAATCAAGTGTGGAATGAGGCCAGATTCGCTTTAAAATGGGGGTTGCCCCAACACTTTACTCTTCAGTGTCTTACTTTACTAGTAGCAATCATGTGACAAAACTGATTTTTCCTATAAGATGTTTAAACAAGTTGCATATTGTATAAAAATGTAATTTACCAAAGTGGTTCTGCAAACTTCAGCAAGACTACAGCGCCAAATTCTCGGTCCAATAAAGCATCTAACTGCTGTTTTCTCTCTCTGTGCGAGTTTCTACAGATTGAAATACGTGTGGCTCCTGACCTGGAGAAGGGACTCTACCCATTTCCGACTCAAAAACATGGCCTCGGGTTTGGAGGCACTGATGCCCATCCACGCTGGTTCACACTTTGCTGTGAACCGCTTCACTGAAAGCGCATATTGACCTGATGAAGCCAGTAGGACAACATCATCTACAAAAAGTAGAGATGCGACCCTAAGGCCACCAAAACGGATCCTCTCAACACCTTGGCTGCACCTACAAATTCTCTCCGTAAAAGTTCATCCATAAAAGTAATGAACAGAATAGATGACATTAGGCAGCTTTGGCGAACCGGAAAGTGGCCCGACTTACTGCCGGCAATGTGGATCAGACTCTAACATCGGGTCTGATCCACATGGGGACCTGGCAGCCTATATAGAAGGGCCCAGAACTTAATGTTCATTCATGAGCTAGATTAAACATGATCAAATCTGTCTCCGTTAAAATATGTCTAACAGTTTATGGCATGACAAGACATATTTACAAGTCTTTGACTTTCAAAAACATGCAACCTGCTAACAAAACCTTTGACAGGAAAGGGTTTTGTGATCATTTTTACTTAAAGTGATAATTGTGGTCACAGCTAAGATTGAGCTCAAAGAGGAAGTGAAGTTGTTTTCGTCTACTTCATCTTCATTTTGTAAGCAGAGTGTCAGAGGAGAGAAGAGCTAAACTGATTTGTATCTTGATTTGGTCTAATGAATACACATTCTAATATGCATATTCAGAATAAACATAAAGTACAATTTTCACGTATGCTTTTATTTGCTAAAACAAACACACTCTAGGGAAATCAGGTTTGGCCCTGATTTCCTTAGCAACAACTTCCATAAAGAATGGCAGCTGGATGTCAGGAAATATCTTTTTAAAGTCACTTTGTAGGAACTTCGATCCATTAATTTTTGCATATTTGTTTTGATTCAGCTGCACTGGAAGGTCAACAAACTATTACAGTCAACAAACTACTTAGTTGTAACATTCAATTAAACTACAAAGGAAAATGAAAAAGATAAGGGAAACTAAACTATTAAAAGTAAAAAAAACAACAAACACTAATAAAATCAACCAATAGAAAGACGCAACGATATCGCAGTTCAGAGGAAATATCTGTTAAGAAGTCAATGCTCTTTTTAAGGAATGTGGAATAAGGCCAGATTCGCTATAAAACTAAAAAAAAGAACAACTGGAATGTGTTAACACCTTTCTTGTATGATATCTTCTGCGGTGACATTGCGGCACTGTTCAAGGGAAAGTCTTTTCTCAATTAGGTTTTTCTTTTTCATTGAATCCTCCACATTCATTTCCACCTCTTTAACCACATTTCATCTTAGATCAGACAAACATCATATATATTTTCTCTATATATCAAGAGCTTGAAACATTGGCTTTGAAACTGTTGTGCCTTTTTCCAAACTCCTATTTTTGTTAGCAAATTAAGAAAATCTACAGAAAAAAAATTCACATTGAACAATATCACAAGGGCATCCTTAATAACCCACATATAAATAAAAATTTAGCAAGAAAAAAATCCTTTAAATTCTCATAAACCTGAAAAAAAGAGATTAATATAAGCTATCAATTATCTATAGTGATTTATTGTCATGATCAGCAATTAACGGGTTAACGGGTTAACTTTCGCATTGGCTAATAGCGATGAAGCTGCATCGCTGTTAGCCAATGAGCTGCTTCCGTCCCACCCACCACGTCAGTCTCAGAGCCCGTATCTTCTGCCCTTTCCGTTGCTACTTCAGCTTTGAGCGGCAAACTGAACTACGGAGATTTATGGAAAACAGGTACAAAACGGAGCAAAAATAAATTGTTAGCAAAAGATGCTACCTTTAAGCACGATTTTATGTATATTTATGTCTATAACGATACGTTAAATTCACCCATATTAAGTAGTTCGGTTCTTTCTGTACTTGTGGTTGAAGAGTGTCTTCGGTTAAAGGCGGCGCCATTTTGTGCTGTTAGGCTGTGCAAATTATTTTACCCGTTCAGTGTTTATTTGCACCTTTTAATACTGTTGAGTAAAATGTTTCAAACATTTATTAAATAAACAGCGTATGATGTGAAGTTTTATTTTTACTTAAGAATGCGAATGAATTTGTAAATATTTAAGCTATTGAGAGAAGTCTGAAAAAACATTTTGAAACCAATTCAATTTTTCACTATTTTATTTTCATTGGTAAACATGGTTAACGGTTACCAGCAGCACTTCCAAGTACTAACAAGTTGTGAAATGTGATTATTTGAAAAGTAATTGTGTTTTTATAACACTGTCCTTGACAGGTAAATTTTTTTCTGCTGTATGTTGGATTGATCTGTTGTTGATGGAGAGCCAATCCCTCAGTCAACAACTTCCTTGTCTTCACTGCACATTGTGGTAGGCCAACATTTTCTTTCAAAAACACAAGATGGCAACTTTTAAAATTAATCCTTTGTCTTAGTCTTATTCATTTCACATCTTCTATAAGTAACTGAGCCTTCTGGTCTAAATCATTTAATTTTCACATCAAGATTTGGTGAAGTGAATCTTGACTTAAGTCTTTTAAGTAACTTGAATGTTAGACTTAGCATTAGCTACTGCTGTGGATTCTGTGTTTTCCTCTGTCTCTTATCTGCATACACACAGACTCCTGCTGCTAACATAACCAAAGGTCACACATAAACAAAATAAAACTGATTACGCCACACTTTAGGGAGTGTAATCAGAGGAGGAAAATAAAAGCTAAACTTTTGTTATAATCTTAGCTTCACTTGGTGTCACTCCTAAGGTGAGCTGAGTGAAGCCCAGCGCTGGTGAATGTCACTCAGTATCTGTTCCATTTGTATGACTTGCATGGCTTGTAACATTTCATCTTTTTTCGTCATGAAAAGCCTTCTTTATACTTAACTAAATCTCATTATTTCTCTAGATAATAACACTGAGGGTTTTTGGTCAGGCCCCAAAACTGGTAAACATACCTGGGTGGATGCCACTGATCACTCCAATATCCAAACTTTAGATTAATTTCGCGATCTCACTGCTTTTGCCGCTACTCCGTTTGCGCTGCTACACAGTTCAGGCTCTCTTTCACGGTTACTTGCGTAACTTTACTTCGTTTCTTAGCAACAAAACACAGCCCATTGTTATTTGTTGAAGATTTGAGATTTCTAAAAACAAAGGAATCTAATGTTGCATTTAATTTTTTACGTTTGGAAGCTCATTCCCTGTCACATAACCGGAAAAGCCGGTTTTTGACATTTCTCTGACATTCGGAAAAACATAGTTTACCTATTTTAGCATAACTCCAGCCTATTAACACAATTTAAACACTGGTGTGTAGTTTATAATGTGCACTTTAAGCACAAGTTGAAAGTGAGACTGGCAGAGGCGGAGTCTTGCTGCTACGCTGTCACAAATCAAACGTAAAAAAGACGTATATAAGCCTATGGACCCCTCTCGCTTTATGGATCGATATTCGCTGATGAAAAATCAATACCTTCAGAGGGGGGAAAATATCGATACATATCATAGAATCAATTTAATTATACAGCCCTAATGGCAACTATTCTTGTGATGTAATATAGTGTGATCTATAATGTGATCAGCTTCTATCACATAGCAGATAGCTGATCACACCTATTTGTTTTCAGATATGTTGTGAATAACGGCACACAAAAACTTTGAAGTAGTTTATCTCAATCCAGGGGTTTTGTGAGCTGAGTCATCAGTCTCCATAACCTTGACTACATTGTATTTAATTTTTTGATTCTCTTTGTGAAATGTTGTCAATTTCACTGCAGATATGCATTAGGTTAACTATGTGCGTTCTCGGGTATTTCTTTTGGTTTATTTATCAGCTATATCTAACATGAATGTTTACAAAAACGCTTGTAGGTTATTCTGTAAAAAGATAGCTACAATTCTTGACAGGCAGAGCCCTGCGGAAAGGGTCTTGTGGTCGTTTTTATTAGAACTGATAAATTTAGCTATAGGGTTCAAAGAGGAAGTAAGTTGCTTTCGTCGACTCCACCTTCATTTTGTGAGCAGAGCCTCAGAGGAGAAGGGCTGAACTGACTTGTTTCTGGAGACAAAATGAATAAAACTCACTGTCCTCAACCGGATAAGAAATTATTTGAACATACAATCCTGCCTACTCTTTACATCTTGGTATTGGTTGTTGGATTGGTCCTGAATGTATGGGGAATAAAGTTTTTGCTGCATAACTGGAAGAAACTTCGAAGTATTAACATTCTTGTTCTTAACCTTGGACTAGCAGACATTTTGTATCTGTTGACCCACCCTTTTCTCATCGTGTACTACCTTAAAGGAAACAAATGGATCTTTGGAGACGGATTCTGCAAGGTAACAAGATTCTGCTTCAATCTGAATTTATACGGCAGCATCGGATTCCTCACCTGTATAAGTGTGTACCGGTACCTGGCTGTTGTCCATCCAACGAGAGTGATGGGGAGATTAACTACGACTCACTCTGTGGTCATCTCTGCAATTATTTGGGTTCTGGTGAGTGCTCAAAGTCTTCCAGACATGTTCTATCCAAAAACATATCCAAACGGATCCAAATGCTTTGACAGCACCTCTTATGAACATATTGAGAGTTACCTGGATTACACAATCGCATGGACATTCTTTGGATTCTGCATCCCTTTTGTCACTATTGCAGGCTGCTATGGACATGTGACTTTTGTTATCTGCCGCTCAAATATGATGAAAAAAGACCAGAAACGACAAATCTTAAAACTGATGGCTCTAGTGATTCTTCTCTTCTCGCTTTGTTATGCACCCTACCATATTTTCAAGAACCTCAGCCTGTATTCCAGACTTCTGCGCAAGCAGGGAACATGCCCAGAATGGGATTCTGGAGTTTTTATTGCCCGTCAGGTAAGCCGTGGTCTGGTGAGCCTGCAAAATGCTCTTAACCCGCTGGTTTACCTGTGTCTATATGAGGAAATGGTTTCTCACTTCAGGCAGCTGCTGCATGGAGGTCACCAAGCTTTCAGTCGTCGTTTCAAGTCAAAATCCAGCTTTGTGCTGGTACCACAGACTGAGAAAGAAGCTGAAACTGATTTATGACAGCAGGTAGTGTTTTGTCATGAGTAAAATTGTAACAAATAATGTGATGTCAAAATGAGGAAATCCAGTTCAGTATTCTTAACCCTTTTATTTTCAAAATGATAAAGTTTTTGAAAAAATATTTGACTCTCTGTAGTTGAGAGAATTGAATACTTTTGCTGGTTTATAAGTCATACAAAGGTTTTTTGATGAAAATTATAATTGCAGTTCCTTCAACCTTCCATACTATTTCTTCTCACTGACGAATTGTATTTTTATTTTTGTATGAATAGAAATACACTGCACACTTCCTGTTTTACAAACTCCATGGTGATTTTTTTCCAGGAAACCCTGGTGGTTAGTTTACATGTTATTAAGTATGTCTTTTGTGAACCACTCTGTTAAAAAGCAACCTAAGCTTTGCATACAAGATTAGATTTGCATAGACTCTGCTGAATGTCATAGAAATTTAAATTGAAGACTAAATAAGATGTTAAAAATAATCCCTATATTCTAAAATAATATATTGGCTGTTTTTATGTGGTTTTGTCATAAACATTACATCACATATGGGCTATTTTTTTAATCTGGAATTTATTTGTTCTATTTATTTACACAAATATTTACATCTGCTACGACTCTCATTTTAATGTTTCTTTTTAACATATTTTACCCTTATATTGGTAATATCACTGCATTGAAGGATAAGATTGTAAACAATGTACCAACTTTTAAGCATGGTGGTGGTAGCATCATACTGAGGTTATTGTTGCTGCTGATACATTAAACCCTCTCAGAATTAAAAGAAATCCACAACAAATTCAAGTGTTTATAATAAAAACAACCATAAAACAAAATAAAACAGGTTTTACTGTGCATAACCAGTCAAACATGAAGAGGCTTCAAATTATGTTTATAAATATGACTATGTGTAAATTTCTGGTCTTTGTCCTATTTTATTTATTCATCAAATAAAAATAAAAAGGTGAACAAGCTTCATTTTCAGAAAGTTTGAGTCAATAGCTTTTTAATAGACACACCCATGTTCCAAAAAAGATAAGCGTGTGGTTATGAAAACTTACCACATCCTGTCGTGTCTTTGAAGCTGCAACCAGAAAGTCTACCTGTTTCCATCTTGGGCATGAATGCCACATTATTTTGACCCGTTTATTGTTTATTCAAACCATTTCTTTATCAGGGTGGACTAGTAAGTTTTAAGAACAATGTATGAATGCTTTAGTTGGATTTTAACTTACAGATGAGCTAATGAGTCAGTTGCAGTAAGACCCAAGAAGTGACGCTACCACCATGCTTAAACTGCATACATATTGTTCTTTGGTTTGAATACGACATCTTGACGCCTCAAAACAGTTTTCATGTCGTTGTGTCCAAAAAGTTCACAATTTTAACCAGAAAAAAAAGGCACGTCAATGGAGAGACGCTAATGTTAAGGGACAGTTGCGATCACTCAGCAGTGACGGTAAATGGCTGGAACTTGTATATGCTGCTAAAAAGTTGCTTGTAACTTAGTAGACATAACCCCCACCTAATAAAAACAAAATTAGAGATGACACAAAAATACTGGGTAAGATTTTGTGCATTTGCAGTACAAGGACACAGCTGCTGAGTGAAAGAAAGCTTTTACAAGCTGGTTATCAGAAGATCTGTGTTTTTGCTCAGGAAGGACTATGATTGCATTTAAAGACACACAGGAAACAGAAAAAAATGTCTAAAAAGTTGGCGTGTTTTAATGATGAGAAGTTATTTAAAATATATACAAAATGATCTGTCAACCATGTGTGCACCAGTTCAATGTTTTAATAAACAAAATATTTCAATAGATAGATGAAGAGTTTTCAACCCTTTTCATACTAGAGCTCCCTTATCCAAAATCGAGATCCTTTACAGCCACATTGAATAAGATATAGGCTACTTGTAATATTATCACTATTGCCATTTTTGTTGCTTCTTATGATCACAAAATTATTAGTTCCCAGTCCAACACACAAAAAAGCCTGGAATTATGGTTACAGGTCTATATAAATGAAATAATTCATTTACCATTTAACCAACATTCAACTTAAATTAGGAAGGCAACAGCCAATCTGAACAGGCTAAACATTTTAATTCAAACTGAATATGTTTATCAGCCATTCAGTCACTAGGTGGCAGCAGTGTTCAAATTAATCAAAAGGAATTCTGTCCAACCCAGTGGAAGCCAGAAGAAGCCGACAAGTTACCAATGTTTACAGTTTAAAATGTTTTACAGAGTTAAATCTAAAACTTAAAAATTTTAGTGAAAGTTTTTCTCTGTTGAGAATAACACAGTCTGGATTAAATGTTACAAATTTACTTAATTAATTGAACTAGGAAATTGTTTCAAGACTTAAAACCAGAAAAAAGGATCTGCAACAGCTTAAATTTTAAGTTGTTGCTTCTCATTTTAGTAATCTGCTCTATTAATCAGGCCATAGAATGCTCATGCCAGTGGTTTGTATAGACAAATTATTAAATATTTAAATCTCAACTTGAAACCCACCTGTTTAGAGTTGCTTATGGCTAAATTAGGATTAGAGTGTGGGTTTTGATGTCTTTGATGTTTTTAATGTCTTTATCTTTAATTTTTTGTCTATTTATTAATTTCTTTTATTCACAAAAATCCACAGGACGGCAAAGTCCTAGTGCAAAAATTCGTGTGACAGGTTCACGGAGCCTGTGCTGCAAGGTTGGAGACCTTGTTCTGTTAGGCGACGGGGCCTGGATAATACCTGTGTTTAACGGACGGCGGAGTCCGGCGACAACGGTCACTTAAATTACGTGACAAAAGTATGTTTTTATCTTTTTTAATCTTTGTCTTTCCTACTGTTTATTCAATGTCACATGCTGTTTTTCTTTTTTCTTTTTAATTATGTAAAGCACCTTGAAATGCCTTGCTGCTGAAATGTGCTATACGAATAAAATTTGATTGATTAACTGATTTGAAATATCAGATTCTCTATATTTCATTTCATTTCTGGGAGTAAAGTGGTTGCGAAATAAACATGTGACAGAAAGTAATTGAGAAAGACCGGTCCTAGTAGCTGGAGGAGCAGTATGCTTGGAGAGGCAGGCGGTACGATAGGCGGGGACTTTATTAAATAATAATTTTATCGGTAATTTATTGTCAGTTTCACTGCAGTTGCCCATTAGGACTATCAAAAATGTGCAACCTGCTCACAAAACCTGACAGGAACTGGTATTGTGATAATTTTTATTTAAGCTGATAATTGTGCTGACAGCTGAGCTTGAATTCAAGGAGGAAGTTAAATTATTTTTGTCGACTCCATCTTCATTTTGCAAGCTTCTCCTCAGAGGAGAAGGGCTGAATTGACTTGGATCCGGAAGACAAAATGAATACATCCAGCTGCACTAAACCCGATAAGAAATTATTTGAACATACAATCCTGCCTGCTCTCTACGTCTTGGTATTTGTTGTTGGATTGGTCCTGAATGTATGGGGAATGAAGTCTTTGCTGCACAACTGGAAGAAACTTTGGAGTATCAACATTCTTGTTCTTAACCTTGGACTAGCAGATATATTGTATCTGCTGACCCACCCTTTTCTCATCGTGTACTACCTTAAAGGAAACAAATGGATCTTTGGAGACGGATTCTGCAAGGTAACAAGATTCTGCTTCAATCTGAATTTATACGGCAGCATCGGATTCCTCACCTGTATAAGTGTGTACCGGTACCTGGCTGTTGTCCATCCAACGAGAGTGATGGGGAGATTAACTACGACTCACTCTGTGGTCATCTCTGCAATTATTTGGGTTCTGGTGAGTGCTCAAAGTCTTCCAGACATGTTCTATCCAAAAACATATCCAAACGGATCCAAATGCTTTGACAGCACCTCTTATGAACATATTGAGAGTTACCTGGATTACACAATCGCATGGACATTCTTTGGATTCTGCATCCCTTTTGTCACTATTGCAGGCTGCTATGGACATGTGACTTTTGTTATCTGCCGCTCAAATATGATGAAAAAAGACCAGAAACGACAAATCTTAAAACTGATGGCTCTAGTGATTCTTCTCTTCTCGCTTTGTTATGCACCCTACCATATTTTCAAGAACCTCAGCCTGTATTCCAGACTTCTGCGCAAGCAGGGAACATGCCCAGAATGGGATTCTGGAGTTTTTATTGCCCGTCAGG
>CAEGAF010096145.1:0-11587 GCA_903067075.1 Micropoecilia bifurca | reverse complement strand
GCGTCTATTCTATGCGCCTTATAATGCGGTGCGCCTTATATATGAAAAAAGTTTTAAAATATGCCGTTCATTGAAGGTGCACCTTATAATCCGGTGCGCCTCATAGTGCGGAAAATACGGTACATGGGAATTTAAAGTCATTACCAGAGAAGCAGCTATGAAATGGTAACAATGCTGCAGCAGTTCTGGCTGCCTGATTATATATACATTCTTTAAATAAAAAAAGAGGATTAAGGATTTTTTGGGGTCAATAATATGTTTTCCAAACTGACTTTTTCGCTTTCAAATTTCTTATCCGAGACAACATCAACTTTTTACTTTCATGAACATTAAAAAAAAAAAGAAAAAAATCCTACATCAGTTCATTCGTTTTGTTCTGTGCCTCTGCTCCGTCTGGCAGACAGACGGCCCAGTTCTGGTTCTGCTGGAGGATTCTTCCTGTTAAAGGGGAGTTTTTCCTTTCCGCTGTCGCTATATACATGCTAGCTATGAGAGAAACACAACACAACTCAATGACTCTCTACTGTGATGAAGTAAATTGCTGCAAAAAAAAAAACTAAAATATCGGGCCTCCCTCAGCTGTAGCATCACCAGCTGAAGTCACTTTGACAAGCTTGCATTACAAAGTTAAAACTTAGAACCAATATGGGAAAATATTAAACCTTGGAATACAAACCACCAGTGCCGAATTTGACCAAAAACTTGCATCAATTCACAAAAAAAGGTCTCGACTTTCAGCAACGTTTTCTGTGGATGGATAACAGGTGATGTAATAAAACACCAACCCGACTGACCATTTCATCCTAGAGACATAAAACCAATAGAAATATTACTGACCGCTCACAGCAGGAAGGCAACTTCTTTGCTAAATCTCACGTTATAGCCTGCTGATAAGGCATGCTAGTGCTAGCTTGATTCCTCTCAGCGTCAACTGTTTGCTGGACTGAACTTAAGACGCATCTTCTGCTTCTCAACGCACGACACATCACACCGCCGGGACGACAAACTCTGCTCATTCATGTAAATGTGTGTGTGTGTGTTTCAGGGAAACAGTGGACTCCTCTGTCCATGCTTTCTGCTTCCCGGATGTCAAGTCCTGCCAACTAATTTTCATAAGAATCATCTATGGCCCGTTGCATCGTTCTCATGTTCGTTTGGAGCAGAAAAGTTATAGTTTTAGGAGTCATGAATGTTGAAAATTCAACTCTGATCTGAGGAGATCCTGTTAAAATATTAGCGAAAATTGTCTGTAAGAGTTTCCATAATTTTACAGATGTTTTTCTTAATTCTCTCCCAGACTACAACCTACAAATATGGTTCAGTTGAAGTTTTAGATCTTTCATAAACAGTTTGAACAAACAATCTTAAAACAAAACGTATATCTCCAAGACAATACAGAAACAATGATTAGACGTTTGCCAACTAAACTTGAAATACGACAAGTTTAGTTGGCAAACTAAACTTGCCAACTAAACTTGCCATGGAGGATCAGACAGCAGGTAAAGCAGCGCAGCTACAAACACTCACCTGGATTAGCATGACGGTCAGAAAGCTAAACAAATAACCTGCAAAATTATTTGTCTTCGAGCTGCGATGTAAGACGCTGGTTCTGCTGTTGAACCGCTGCTCCGCTACAGGTAGTAATATTTGACAGATTAAGCCGCTTCTGCTCCACCAGGTAGTGACTCTCACACCAAACCTGTTTAAAGCTGCAACATCCAACTTAAAAAATACATTTTATATATGTATTAAAACTTTTGTTATCCTATCTTGAGAGATAATCTCTAAAAAAATAATCGATCTCCTCCCTGTTCTGTATAATTACTCCGCTGAGTCAGAAACAACCAATCAGAACTAGCAGTAATCAGCTAGCCGCCATGCTAACAGGAAGGTTTCATTCCATAACTCAGGATTGTTTATTGTAATAGATCCTGCATTTGCCTTTGAATGTTAAGTTTTATACTTAAATTTTTTTGGCAATGTTGAGAGGTTTTATTTTGGCTCTTTGCATTATTTAGCCTCTTCAGAGCCTTCATGTGTTATTAGTCTGTTAAAGATAGTATTACTGGTAGAAGTACAATTTGCACAATGCCTGTTTTGTTTTATTCTTGGGAAAAGTTATTAAAAACAAGCTTTTGTTTAAATTAAGGTGAATTCATGGTTCCTTTTTCCACATAATGTAACCAGTAGTGCTTATGATTAAAAAAACTGACGTGATCAGTATAGGTGATCGGCCCTCGTGGTTGATCGGAATAGACAGGAAAAAACCTGATTAGCACATCTCTATTTGCAATATAAGTTAATAGTAATTCTGGTCTGAACTAATGTCCAGTATCAAATCAATTTAACCAAACATTCAAAATTATAGATTTTGGATTTAACCCAGATTCAGATACCAGAAAAAGGAACTTTAATTTATTTTTTCAGGCTCTGTCAATAACATAATACATGCAAAGATCATCGTACCTGTATGAACATACATTGCCTGCAGCCACATGTTCCTTTTCCTCCCTCACCTCCTCATTCAAACAATGATCTCCAGTGGATTTATGAATTAAGTGTCTGCAGAAACGTCCAAATGAAGCTGAAAATGACAGCTGTTCCTGAAGTCCACACTGCGCCTGGAGGAAAGCCCAGGTTAACGAAGACGATGAGGTACGTCAAACCACCAATTCATTCTGATCTGGGTGTTAAGAGTGAGGAGCCCTGGAGGTGCAATTTACCTCAGCTTGGCTCAACTCAAACTGCAAGCATGGCTTCAACAACCTGGATTCCAAATAAGCTAATTTGAGAAAATGAGAAATGTTCAAGCCTAAAAAAAACAAATAAATAAAATAAACCCGTCGCATTAACAAATTTTGCTGGACGATAAACGGTCTCAGCAATTATTGCAATAAATGATAATATTGTTGTTTTGAGACCATTTTCAAATACTCACAATAACTCCATAATAATGTAAGTGTGTCTTCTCAAAGGTTGAGAAGCTTCCACATTTTAAATATAGAAAATAAAACACAGCAAACAACAAATACAACTGAAATAAAATAGATTATGACATCTATGTAAACAAAACAGCACTACAAAAAATAACAGACTGAAAATTAACGAGTTCAATTTCATTTATCATGCTTAATTAGTTCAACATTTGAATCCGACTCCCTCCTAAAAATTCACATTAATTACTTCCCGTAGAACTCCAAGAGATGCTGCAAAACTCAACGAAATTCTTAAAAAGTCGGTTCATCTGTGAAGTTTCTCTCCTCAAAATCTGCTCTGTCGCCTACCGAAGACAAGTGTAATCAGTTGCCTCATCCCGTTGCGCTGGTGTGTGGCTTTAAAACCCCAGAACTTGTGTGAGTGTGAGCATGTGTGTGAACGCCGTCGGCCATCTCACCTCCGTCCCGTTCTCTGACGCGGTGTGTGTGGAGAACCTTCGCCCTGCTGTGGCCTGTGCCTTCCGTGTGTTTGTTCTCCGGGCTGTCGGACCTCCTGAGCATTTTGCAGGGAGGGGTGACCTCTGTGGGGTCACGCGTCTTCTCGTGGCGGTGTTCCCCTCCCGGATGGCTTTTGGATGAATATTTGAGAGTCTGGAGACACGAAAAGGAAGGAGCTCACTCTCATCTGATCATCAAAGTTGCAAACCGGCTTCCAGTTGTCACAGCGCCCCAGCCGGTTCTGTTATAATACTTTTAAATCAAGTCTAGATGGTTGTTGAATCACAGCTGAAGCAAATATATTACAAGTCTTTGATACCCAGTCATTCCCAAAATACTTAGCACGGTTCGTTTAGTGAAGAGAAGAGCGTTGTAAATGTGAATAAACTCTGACTGGTGAGCATTGCTTTAACTTTTACTAATCCACTGCTATTCTACAAACCTTTGAACAAATATATTTAACCTTATATCAAACGCAAATATCATGTTTTGCTTTTTTTAATGTCTAAAAATTAGGATGCTACAAGATTGAAATAATCAAGATTTCTTAAAATATTAGACCCATTAGCTGAGAGTGGTACTATTTTAGTTATTTATTTTTACTTTTCCACTTATATCAGTCAATCACATATTAACAGATATTGTTTTTTTTCTTTGCAACGTTCCTAGTAAGTTATGAATCTAAGCCTTTTGAGTTCATCTCAAATTAGCAGCTTAAATGATAGCAAAGCTAATTAACTCTTCAATTTTGTTGTAGATCTAGGCGTAATTAAGCGTTTTCAACACTTAAATATATAATTATGATGGCTAATTATATAATAGTAAAGGTAAACAACATTTCAAAACACTGACGATGAATTGCCTCTAGTGCCAACTGAGTTTTTTATGTGTGTTTTGGTTAGAAAATGTTGGTCTTAAGAAGATATTCTTACGACTCCTGTGTTAAAAGCTAAGCTGACTTTATCCTTAAAATGACAGATTGCGGTCGGGCCCTAATCGGAACAGCTAGCAAAAGGCTAACACTACCAAGCTATCGTTAGCTTTGAGCTGCAGTAAAACTCCCTCTGCTCTTTCACTAAACCTCTTCCTTCGACGGACTCATGTCGCTATGTGTTCTATTGACATTCAAATGTTTGCGTTGTGGATATTTTCCATGCTTCGTCCCTTATTTCGGGTAGCATGCCCACTACTTTTCGTGTTATTTTCCGCACCGACTGAGGCCCGTGCTTTCTAGAAGCCCGAGCTAGAGTGTCCATTTTAATCTTATTTGCTGCTAGCGAGCTAGCAGGCTACGGATAGCTAACAAGTACCTGATAGGGCTGAGAATCTCTTCGGTCGCACCTGAAAATAGAAAACAAAACAGTAACGAGTGAGAAGCTTTCAATGCCAACGTCGAAAAACGACTTTACGAGCCTGCGGAAGCAGCACGTTCAAGTTTTAAAATACTTATTTTGGTTTCGGCAAAAATGGCGGATTGTCAACGCGAAGCTACGAGGAAAAGGGAAAAAAAATTAGAATAAGTAACGTAAGAGAAGGATGTTTACCCATCGCCGAGTCTCGGTTGTTTCCTTGCATACATTACCATCAATGCCGTGTTAGTGTGTTTAGAGTGGGATGTGAAAGACTTGGTAATGGCACTATGTTTTCTAGTGATTCGACGACCTGAAATCGTCTGTTGGTATATAGCAATGCTATCGGGAGCGCTGGTCTGAAGAGCGCCTCACTCAGTCCATCTCCCACTCTGAAAACACAGCTCAACCGCTACCAGCCGAACACAGCAGTTCAGCAGCAAGCCAGGTTGCCACGTCGGAGACAAGCACCCACATGGGAGCACCTTCAGAAATCCAGCAAACGTGCATCGTGGTTTATGAATACATCTAATAACAAAGTCCAAACGTTTGCTGGGTACCTTAAATAATTCTTTATACACACAATGTACATGCTAATGCCGTTTTTATTATTATTACTCTTACAGCTGCAAATAAAATACGGTAAGGTGTAAATATATTGTGGAAACATAAAGAAAGAAAGAAAGAAAGAAAGAAAGAAAGAAAGAAAGAAAGAAAGAAAGAAAGAAAGAAAGAAAGAAAAACAAACAAAGAAATGTTTTGTAATTGGTTACAGGCCAATCTGGAAAGATAGAAAGTACACTGTAAGAGCCGCAAACGTCAATAATTATGGGCAAACATGGCAACCTTGTTCCTGATAACTCATAACGCCCCCTCTGATGTCTATGTACTGATTTAAAACAGTACTTTTTAAAAAAAAAAAGTTTAAATCAACACATTTTATTATTAATTATTTTTCAATTCCGTTATGACTACGAGAAAGAATACTTATTAAATACTTTGCGAAACGCCTGAAACAGATAGTTTCTGGTTTAATGAATGAAGCAGGCAATGAGGTTTTCCACTCCTGACATCTAGCGGTGAAATTGTGACGTTACAATCAAAATTTGTTCAATGTTTATTGAAAATAATCAAATATTTATACTTTTCACTGAATAATTTTGTTATGTCAAAGCTTTTTTTTAAATTGAATAATTCCTGAACCAGAGTTCACCAAATCAAACACTAGCTTCACAATCTATTTACTTTTTCAAAGCAAGTCAATTATGTGTACTAGAATGTAGGGCTACTACAATAAAGTAGAAAGTATTTAAGCAGGTATCAATACAAGATGAGTTAATAACACTTGAATAAAACAAGTGAAGACTTCGTTCCGTCCTGTTTTCTATTTTGACATATCTCTTAACAGAAGTATGAAAATAGATAAAGTTCATTCTATTCTGAAAGAATAAGTTTCAAATGAGAGCTGCTTGTCATTGTTCACTAACAACGTATCTCACATCGTATGTAGGTTGAGGACAAAAGACACAATTGGCTCTGGTTCGCAATGCATTAACACGAGGACCTATGAATGGGGGTTGCATCTATTGTCAGCGAAATTCCTGCAACTTGCTCACACAGGCACACCGTGTCCTTCCCCACAAATCTCCTGGGATAACATGTTTTGATATTCTTTCTTTCTTTCTTTCTTTCTTTCTTTCTTTCTTTCTTCCTTTCTTTCTTTCTTTCTTTCTTTCTTTCTTTCTTTCTTTCTTTCTTTCTTTCTTTCTTTCTTTCTTTCTTTCTTTCTGTCTATTTGCATGTCTTAAAATTGAATCGAAATAGTCAAGTAATCAAATCTGCATTAATTCCTCAAAATAAGGTCACTGCAGTTTGACCACCTGTTGGTGTTTCTCCTCAGTTGACCTCTAGAGGGAGATATTTCACCATTTTGTAACTCGAGCGCCAGAACTATACAAATTGTTGTCAATTAGATTGAATTTATTTTATTTGTTTTACAAACAGTTATTAATTATTATTATTATTAATATTATTATTATTATTATTATTATTATCGCTCTACAAGTTCAATTAAAAATTCTGCATTATTAATTATAATAAATCTTTTGAATGATTACACCGGCTCAAATGGCATCATTTACAAACAACAAGTTACATTGTTGCAAAAGTTTGTTTTCTTTAGTCTCGAGGAGCCATGCTAATGGATGGTAAAATCATCCAATCACAAAGAGAATGTTCTTATTAAGCCCACCTCAGATATATTTCAACCAATGAACGAACGCTCAAAGTGGGCGGCATCTGAAAGGGAAACCCGTCACAACGCAGATCTGAGATCAGCTCTTGGAGTAGGCTTATCTCCGGCCCGACGTTGTGTCCAAATATGCAAACCGCTTCCAAGTCAGCGCGTTGGCAAAACACTTTCTCTGCCTTGGGACAGTTGGAACCGTCGAGGCGAAACATTTTAAAAGATTTTTGTCCGTGTTAGGCTGAACCGGGGATAAAATCATGGAGTGGAGAGAAACAACCCGAGACTTTAAAAGTGGGGAATGAAAAAAAGAGAACGCTTCGACTTTCGAAGGAAACGCTGGAGTTGCAAACTGTGAAGAAGAAGAAACCATTCAGCTCCGATACAAGTGAGTGGCTTACACGTTTATTGTGTTTTACTTCTGAACTTATGTGTCAGTTAGGACAATGAAAACAGACTTTCCCTGTCATTAAAAAATAAACGAAAAGTTTGTCAACCTTAAAGTTTTTGAATGTGAAGCATTGACAATGGCTCAATAATGACGTATGTGATTTTTATTTGAGTGCTTATGTGATGCGGGGGCTGAAATAATAGTGACCGTGCATTTATTCACTACGAGGTGACCAAATGCAGAACTTCTACTGCATAACATTTGACTACGTTTGTGCAACAAGTACATATTTTGTTTTTACACACAAAATATTTGTTTTTCTTTATGAATTTAAATTATCTTAAAAAATATGACACAGGGATACTACGGTATGAAGCACGTAATGTCAGTTTCCCGATGACCCAGCTCTCTGCTTCCACTCCCTTAGCGCGCAGTTCCTCCACACCAGGAAGTGAACCGGGAGGGACAACAGAACCATGGTGCCTTGTAGAGTCAAGTGTGGTGGGACGGAGCTTGTTACTGACGGCGTTCCTCCTATAGGACACTCAGCACTTGGTCAAGTCCCACCGCACCCAGCTACTTCTTCAAACAAGTGTATTTGTTTTTACTTGTTTTACGACACACACGTATGTTCTGGATAGCGGCATTCCAATTCTGCATCTATTCACCTGAGGACAACACATTTCAGCGGCGTGCTTGTTCCAACACACCTGATTCAAATGTCAGCCTAATTCTCCAGAGATCAGGTGTGTTCAGTGTCGCATGTGTTGTAATCAAGTCGAAATGTCTTGCATGAAACAGGCCAATGCAGATCAATAAACGTATGTTTGTCAATATAAAAATAATGCAATGCAAGTGCACTATCTGTAGTCAAACCTCAATTGATGGTTAACCTTGTACTGTGACTGCTGGTCCTTTGAAATGTGTTTCCATCATATTTTCACATCCAGGCACCAAAATTCAGCAAGGAGTGTGTGTGTGTGAGCATACGTTTTCCAATATTTCTAAATTGGATTTAGTTCGAGGCTTTGACTGGCCCTTCAAACACAGAAATATACTAAACCATGTAACTATAACTTTGTGGTTTCACACTGCTGTTTTTTGCAGCCTCTAACGGGTTTAGTTCCAGATTTTGTCATGTATTTAGCTACAACCACCTTCTTACTAGCTCTAACCAGCTTCCCTTTCTCTGCAAAAGAAAAGCATCCCCAAAAGTGGATGTTGCTACAAAGTTGGTAGGAACAGTTTTTCAGGGTGACTATGTTAGTTTAGACTCTTTACATGTTGACCAAAATGTGTTTTTTTTGGCCCTCATCTGACCAGAACACCATCCTCCCCATGTTTGCTCTGTCCACTAAATGAGTTGTGACAAGCTTCAAATGTGAGTTCTGATCTTGATGGGAGTTCAACAATGCATTCTTCTACAAAGGAGAGGGTTGTGGAATGTATCATTAAAGGTTTTCCTGTTGACACAATCTTTTACCTGAATGGATTTCTGTTGCCCGTCTTAGCTCCTTCTCTAATTGGCAGGTTTGTTGGTTTAGGTTGACGGTCATAACTTGGGAGGTCTGCAATTATTCCATATTCTTAATGTTTGCAAATAGTGGACTAAACCTCTCCACAACTTTCGACCATGTCCGCTGTGTTCCTTGGTCATCATAGTTCTGTTTAGTTTCTAACAAACCTTAGGAATGGATTTTATTTAGGGTTATCTAAGCATAACCCTACAAACACAACAAATGTATGCCACAATGTTCATATTTTTATTTAAGCAATTAAAACGCCTTATTTTCTAAGCGCTACTTTGTCTCAGACTCTCACACAAAACATGTAGTTTGTGGTTGTAATACAAGGAAATGTGGAAATGTTCAAGGGATGTGAACACTTATCTACAGTAGTGAGACAGCTCTGTTGCTGTGACTGTATGATCACAATGATGCCTCGTTTCCACTGGTCCGGTCGGTGCAGTGCGTTGTTTGTCTGTTTCCATTGTAAAAGTGGTCCATACAATCCATTGACTAGAGCACAAGAAATACCTGTGTGCCACATTTTTCATTGCAGCGTTAGGTATTTGGTGGCAAACCTGCCTGTCCACTGAGAGTCCAGATGGTGGTGGAAATGCTCTCATGAATACGCCAGTCCATAAAATAGCATACTGAATCACACTAACCATGTCATACTACTAAATGGAAATGAGGCATAAGACCCTTATTCTTACCATCCAGTGTAGATATTTGTTTGAAATATCAGAGTATTTTCAGAAGTAGGAAAAATGTTTTTAAAAGCTAAGTTGTAGTGAATATCATAATGTTTTCTTTTCAGGTATGGTGTTCCAATGTCTCTGATTATATTTTTCAGCAAAGTAATTTCTAGGTGCCTTAGTACCTTGTTGGTGATTGTAAATACAGAGATAGAGTATGTAAGAGATCATGTATGTTTGAAAGCCTCTAAGGAAAAGAATGTGGAAGCCTTCATGTTTTAGCTGCTGTTCTGCTCTGACTGGGAGGAACCCAGTTCTTCCTCTGGATCTTGACTAGAGAAAGGTGGGAGGCCTTTAGTCTGCATTCCAAGAGGGTAGAGAGAGTCTCCCAGGAGACTTGGATTGTAAGCACTTAAGTCAAGTTCATTGCTTGGGTTTGCCGGTGCGGTAAACACCCCAGCATCCTGGCATGGCTGTGAAGATTTCATTAAGCCTTTCACTTAATGAAAGAGTTCACTAATGGGTGAGGGTGTTGAGCTACAAAGGTTTACTACCTAGAAGTCAGCTTGCTGCCTCTGACCTCTGTCACAGCCAGTGGCAAGAAAACACACACTTATTTGTTGGATGTATTTTTTTGCCCTCAGTGTACACAGTCCTAGAATATGTTGGGGTAGGCATGAGTCAGGATGGGTTGTGGCCTTGAAAAAACCCAGAGTAGGATAATGTGCTCCTGCCTGTTGTCTGAGCAGTTGAACAAGTGTCTCAGACAGAGCTTCGGTGCTGCATAGCTTTCATTCCCCGAATTTGCTTTCAGGTTTGGACAGTCATTGCTTGGTGAAAAAGGAGGTGTGTGAACTCAAAATTCTATCCTATCACTGCAAGGATTAAGTTCACCAAGGCAACCTGCTGATGGAGTCAAATGCCTCCTGTCATTGCTACATCCAGGGTTATGTTGATGAGAATAATCTGAGCACCCCTGCTTCAGAACTCATGGCAAGGAAATAAAGCTAAAAGCTGGCTTCCATAACTGCTTGTCAGCAGGAAGGCTATTTTCCTGGAGCTTAAGGGTGGGTGGGATTCAGTGCTATAAGACGCCTAATCCGAGTATTAGTTTGGATCACTATCGGCTCACTGTGAATTATGAGAAACTACCTTTGTCTGGAGATAGAGGTTGACACATTACCCTTTAGAAGACTTTCATTCCATTTAAACATATTGTTTTACCAGAACCTTCCAATAAATCCAATTTTCATGTTAAATAATGTCATGAGAAGTAGGTAAAAGCTTCTTTGATCTACTGACACTCTGGTGAAATGAAACCATAACTGTTAGTTATGTTGCTGTCTCTTTGTGAATCTTCAAGAGCTTTTCCAGCACCAGCGTGTGAGGGTGTCTCTGAGATCTTAGTGAATTTTACTACTAGCCACGGCTAAACATGGCATCACATGAAATATGAATACCAGGAAGCTGCCACAGAAGTGTATATAAAGTCTTAAATGAGACGCATGAGAAATTGTACTCTACATTCACTTGACTGAAGCTCTGAATGTTGTTTTCTGTGACTGGACTGGCAAACACTTTTGGTCTCTGCGAGTGATAAGTTTATGAAGATAAACTTTCAGTGAGTCTAAGCTATGTTTTGCAAGTCTGGTGCCAGAACAGTTTGGTTACTGGTACCTACGTAGGTATACCAAGGTGTTCATAGTTATGTTTTCATACACTGCTAAAGTTTTTATTGTACTTGTAGCTTAAAATCCTTTTGATGAGATGACTTGAGACTGCTGAATAAAGTAAGACTGCTGTGTACTTTGGCCACTCGTTGCACACGAGCGGGGGCTGCTGGACTGTCATATAAAATACAATTTCAGGTGCACTGTAAAAAAAACTGTAAAAAACGGGTAAATGTACCGTAGAATTTGAAGGAATTTCTCCGTTTTTTAGTTTTACAGGTATTTGTACCGTATTTTT
>CAEGAF010096140.1:0-13516 GCA_903067075.1 Micropoecilia bifurca | reverse complement strand
CCTAGTTTGTGTCATCATTGGATTTTTTTTTAAATATTTAAATGTACCTGAATTAAAGGTTTACTTTTTTCTCCAAATTTTATTGTTTTTTTTTTTCAAGTGTAACACAATGCCCTCTGTCAGAATTTGGTATTAAAATAAAAAAGTATATATTACCAACTACTTGGATGATTTATCATCCAATATTTCTGTTAACTGATAATTTATTTACTTAGTTTATTTAAACTGTTTCTCTGCCAGATTATAATCTAAAATGAATAAAAATGAAAGTAGTAATGTCAAGTCAAAGTATGATTGTCAGTTTTTACACTCAAATTCATGCAAGTTTTTGGAAAGCCATTACCTGGTATAAACTCTATTCAGATCATGTTATGATCAGAATAGCTGGAGTCACTATGCTAAATATTTTGCCCTTTTTGTTGCCTAAGGTCACATCAGTCCAGGCTGTCAGCTGAGGAAACACAAGACCAACAGAAAGCCCCGCACTCCCTTCACTACATCCCAACTCCTGGCTCTGGAGAGGAAGTTCAGACAGAAGCAGTACCTGTCCATCGCAGAGCGAGCAGAGTTCTCCTCCTCCCTGACCCTGACGGAGACCCAGGTGAAGATCTGGTTTCAGAACCGTAGAGCAAAGGCAAAGAGGCTCCAGGAGGCTGAGCTCGAGAAACTCAAGATGGCCGCTGACGCCAAGACGGCAGTGGTGGCAGCCACTGCCTCTTCTGCAGCGCTACATCCCGGCTTTACGTTACCACTGTCGCTGGGCGCCATGTCTCTGTACGGACAGTCGTATTCTGCCTATCACCACCACCAAAGACCCATTCTGCCCATATCCCCATTAGGACTGTATGCTGCTCCGCTGGGATACAGCATGTACCACTTATCATAAACGTGGAAATATTTTATGTATTTTTCTTTTATACATTCCAAAAATGGACAGAGAGGATGTGTGCTTGACATTTAAAAAAAAAAAAACGTGTACAGCCTATCCATATCACCTGCACAAAGAAGTGTGACGTTCAGAGCACTTCAGATCAAATTAGCAACCTGTTTTTCTTCCTCTAGGTGAGGATTGAAAGGCGCTTCCTGTTCTGCCCTCGTCAGACAACCGTTTACACGATTGGCCTGTAATGCGGAGGGTGTTTCTGTCTCGGTGCTGTTTATTCTCTTCACTTGTTTACATCAGCAATAATTGAGCAGGGGCGAGGACTTGCACTGGGCACCAAAGCACAGACCGCAGCTGTTTTCTTAAGCCTCGTTCCCAATCAGACGCAGTGCCTTGTGTCAGGAAATGGCCTCAATGTCAGGATACTTGTGAGGATGAACTGGAGTTTTAGCTTCTCAGGACAGTTTGAACATATCACTGAAGCTTTCTTGTGGTTTACACAAACCGATTGCCTTAAAAATATAATTGCATTCAGGTAAAACCTGAAAGTTACCTATGATCTATATAGCAAAGCATAATTTATACCACTATAGTTGAAGTTTCTGTTTTTCTTCACAACGCATTTATAGCACAATAACATATTTATCTCCTATGAAATACAATGCTGGAAATGTATGAGTGCCTTATGCTGTGTATTTATGGTAGAGAATACGGTACAAAGTTTTACCAAATGTGTATTTATATTGCTCCTTTTGAGCATTCTATGCTGTTCTTGTTTTGTCATCTGAAATTAAAGCTGTTTAGATTCTTACGTACAGATATGTATTTTTTTATAGCAAGGAAAACTAATACACAAATACCTATTTCTAGGTAAAATTAGTTTTGAAAAGATTTTGAGGAAGTGCATTCTTTGCAGCTTTTTTTAAACATAAATCCATGTGTCTTTATGTCCATGACTGTGTGTCATCAGAAGAGTTCAGTTTAAGGGGAACCATAAACAAGAAACATAAAACTCATGTCTTTTATTAGGCTAAAACTAATTTCTTGAATCAACTTATAAAAATGCCAGATGTCTGGAATATTATTTCCTAATTGACATCCAATAATCGCATGTTAACTACACATTATTGTAGTCAACATTATTATTGTTGACTTCACATTATTAAGCGAAGGTAGTTGCAGTGAACAACTTATACTTGCTACATTTTGAAGTATTTTTGCTTTTATTAAAAGTTAAGTCACTGCTGATTGCAGCAGTACTAGTTATTCTGCTTTTAGAAAGAGTGTTGACTAGAGACACTTGGATCATGTTTATATCGCTGATGCAGATTTTCCAGTTTTCTTTATGGTTTGATATACTTGGTTCAAATTTAATTTTCATTCTTAGGACTGTAACACATAAAGCAGAAGGAATCTTTATCACAGGTTTTTCAGTCCAGCATAAAATGAAGACATTACATTAACTCCATGCATGCATAAAAGCATGCAAGTTCATCTTCAGACATACTGATTGATGTTTTTGCAGACTGGAACTAGCAGGAGTTCTTACTTTTTATGCATTTCATTTCTAAATATTATGGAAGAAATCAAAAATCAAAACGGATTATTCAGTCCTTGACATGACAATCACCGTTCAAAATTCATTCAAGGCAAAATTGACCAAATGATTGGTTCATTGTTAGCCTTGACAAACGAAGTTACCAAAGATCAGTTAACGTATTTACAGAAAAGGGTCATGCATTAAACTAAATTGTTACCAATTTGATTTTTGCTCAGTATCTCTTTGTTAACTATTCAACTATTTTGTATCTTGTCCTGGCATCTTAAACTAATACTATGGTGGGTCTGGCTGCTTTGCGGTGTCACAAGCAGATTTGCTCTGCACAGTAAGCTACATCAGTTTTAGGCAATAAAGACAAAAGAAGCAGAGGAACAAAAACAAGTCGGGAAACAACAACAGAAGAGACAAACAGAATAATACAAGTAGTACTTCTTTCTCATTAGGACTTATTTTTCGCTCTTGTTTTCCTATCTATTAACCAGCAGAATTAACCCACAACTGAATGCCAGAGTTTAAAGCCACAGGGTGAGTTTTGAGGGCTTGCGGTGCCTGTGCTTTTGTTAGGACTGTAAAAGCAGCTTAAAAACTTCCTTGTGACTTTGATGTAACAAAGGAATTGTTTATAGGCAGCAGCACATTTATGAGGTTCCTCTTTAATCAGAACAAGTTGCAGGGGTCGGGTAGGCAGTGAGAACTGGCAGGCGAAGCAAGCAGCTTACACAGACGAGCAATCAGCTTAATGAAGTGCAGACTGGCAGGGATGGCTGTCTTTTCTCTTGTGAAACATCACATTTGTGCTACTTGGACAAGGAGGGGAAAATCTAAGTGTGAAGAATCCACTAAAGCAGCTTATTTATGCGAAGACTTGACATTAGCAGAGGGGATTTGTTTTTGTCACTGTTAGCTATAACTCATCTGTCAGTGATTGGTCATGTTTGTGGTTTTACATGTTACTTAAAGAGAAAATGTGACTAAGAACCCCTCTGGGTTTAAGTCATGTGCTTGTATGCAACCTCCTCTAGTGGTTGTTTGATGCATAGCATTCGATCATGACTCCTTCCTAAAAAATGTTTTCAATGCCAAGAAAACAAAAGGCATCATTATGAAATGGCTCTCATCTTAGAGTCTGGTGAAGCGAATCCAAATTCCAAGGTGAAGCTAAATTTCTAAGCATAGCTCCGACTTGTTTTTCAAACTAAAATGTCACACCCACCCGTTTGCAAAGTTAAAACTGTGACTGTGAGAAATTATGACCACACCCTAAGATGAAACATAACCAAATGCTTGAACTTGAAAAGATTTTGAATGTGTAGAAAATAACTGAAAGTTGTCATTCTTCCTATGAAGAAGCCAAACCAGAAGAAAAGTTGCAACAGTGACCTCAAAATTTCTTAAAATTAGGCAGGAATCTCACAATGTTTTTCAGTTCAGATCTTATATATATATATATATATATATATATATATATATATATATATATATATACGGACACAATAAGACGGACAGGATGAACTCCCACCTCCTGTCCTGCATAGACTTTTAATCTCAGATATATTTCCTACAAATTGCTTCAACTGGCTAAGACAATCATTTAGTGACAAGAAATTATAATTTGTTGAATTTTGACCTGTTAAGTGCTGAAAAGTTAATAAGCAGACCCTAAATATGTTGACAGTGAACATTTACTGGCATTTCATAAGTGTTTTAATAAACATTTATTTACATTCTTATAAAATTTCATAATTCTACCCATATTATCTGAAAATGTCAAAATCTATTTCATAAAATCTGTTGTGTTGAAGAATCCAAACTTATAGAAATTAACTCTTTCTCTCTTCATACACATAATATGTTTTTCTATCTTCATAAGTACTTTGCATTCACTCCCATTTGTTTTTCATTCTTCTCTATAGCCTAGCCGTAGCCCAAAACAAACATTTCTTCCTATGATGGCACAACTTGGGATTATAAAAAGAAGCCACATCTTCTAGTTTACTTGATGGACCTCGTGATAAGTAGAGAAGATATTCAGGGTTTTGGGTTCTTTTTTTAAATGGTGCTATTTTTATGTTTCAGATCTGCAATACTTTACAAATCCTCTTTCTTCAACAATCGGACAAACTCAAATATTGTACATTTAGTTTAATGTTAAGCAGGTAAAAGTAGAAATTCTTACAACAAAATGATTGCTGAATTTTATATAAAATATATTGTTTGGACATCTCTGTGCTTTAGTATTGTAAGATTTGTAAGTATTGTAAGTTGGAGCATATTCCTAATAAAACTCGGTTTTTGTGAGGTTATTTATTCTAAATCAGGAAATCTAAAATTGGCTGTGGTTCTCAAGTTTCCACTCCACGTATTGCATGAAGTGCATCAGAGTTCCTTAGAGGATGGTTTCTGTTTTGGATTACAAGCCGATTTATTACGTCAAAGTCACACTACAGTGGTATAAAATGCCATACGCCAGTAGTGCTTTCAGAAAGCTCTCCAAGATGTGATTATGTTTTTAATAGCTGAGAGGAGCCTTTTAAATTGACTATGACTGAGAAGCATTAATAACACGTAATGTTATTCTTTAGAAAACATAAGCTCTTTTGAAATACTGCTTATCTGCAGACAAGAAATATACAGTTGGTAAATTTTGAAAAAGTAACAATCAGATGTTTACTTCGTTGCACAAAACGTGCTCGTCTCTTAGCAACCAGTTAACAACAAATATTGTTATTGTTAAAAAAAAACGTAAGATTTCTTCTGCTCTTTTGAAACACTATTTATCATGCACTACTTACTACTTAACAAGAATTGTGCAGTTGATGAATTCTGCAGAAAAGTGAAAATACTTTCTTTATCATTGGTGGTAGATATATTATAAAACAGAAGTTACAAGATTTTTTCATTTCAAGAAAAAATCTCTTGACATCAAAATTATAATACTTATTAATTATTAATAATGTTATTGTTAAGAAAACATAAGCTCTTTTGAAATACTGTTTATTTGCTTAGACACAAGAAATTTACAGTTGGTACATTTTGCAAAAGGAAAAAATAATTTATGGCACTGCGTTACCAGAAAAAGCGCTCGTCTCTTAGCAACCAGTTAACAACAAATACTGTTATTGTTCATAAAACATAAAATTTCTTTTGTGCTTTTGAAATACTATCTTGTGCTACTTTTTAAAACGATTAGTGACATTGGTGAATTTTGCAGAAAGGTGAAAATGCTTTCTTTGTCATTGGTGATAAATATATTATAAAACAGACATGTTTTATATAAAACATAAGTCAAAATCTGATTTTTACTTTGTGGCACTCCGTTACCAGAAAACGCGCTCATCTCTTAACCCCACATTAATTACACTTAATTAAATCTGCTGTTGAACTGGGTTATAAGTTTAATTAATGTCTCTTTTCAGTATTTTTCAATGTGGAGAATGCAGAAGAATTTCTCAACTCTTCTGGACTTTCTGCTGGAAATCAATGTGCTAAATAATAAGCTTTGTTTTTCTGCTTTTTAGTTTTATCAAGGCAAAGTCTCAAAACCAGCAGCATAATTTCCTCAGAGAAAAACACTCGGCACATTTTTATGTTTCTTCCATTTTTAATAGAGTTCCCTTGGAACAGTTTCAGGATTCAAATAAAATTACCCTTGGCCCCATTGTTTAGGATACTAGCATCCCAAGTTGCTATTGACTTGTTTCTTCCCACAACACATATTGTTTTAATCTAATAAACCCCGCCATACACACCTGAGTCAATAATTCGAGAAATGATATGAAGTGGCAGGTCTCCTCTTATTGGCACCCTGGTGAGCCCTTCCATCTGTCAACTGCCAGCCAATTAAAACGCAGGAAATTATCTGAGTTTCTGTGGCAGGATAAAACACAGAGGAGTCTCAAGAAAAGCACGTCTCGTCTAGTCTCCGTATTATCCGCTGCAAATAGGGATGCCTTGTAAACACACAGTGACATTTATTTCACCTGCATAGAAGCAACAGGAAGTTTGTCCAGGTCATATTTAGCCAATACGTTTAACTGAAAAACTACTAAATGAGAACTCAAAAAACTAGTGAACAACCCATCATGTTTTTTTCTCCACTGTCATGCATCCATCCATCCATCCATCCATCCATCCATCCATCCAGATGGGAGGCCCAGACTTCCCTCCCCAGCCACTTCTTCCAGCTCCTCCAGGAACCCCAAGGCGTTCCCAGGCCAGCCGAGAGACATAGTCCCTCCAGCGTGTCCTGGGTCTTCCCCTTGGCCTCCTCCCGGTAGGATGTGCCCGGAACACCTCACCAGGGAGGCGTCCATCATGACCAGATGCCCGAGACACCTCAACTGGCCTTTCATGTAAAATACATTAAAAGTTTGAGGCTAACCTTTTTGAATCCTCCTCACTGATCCATGTTTTCCTGAATCTGCAACATTGCACTTCAGAAACCAATATGTTTTAAAAAACAGACAGAAAATCACACAAGATTCAAGCAGCAATCTGCAGATGATAGGTAATGGTCGTGTCATGATCAGCCCAAATAAATAGTCATTTGCTTCCTTGAAAGAGAGAGATAAATATCAGTTTATACTGGTGAAAATGTGCAATAAAATACCAGTTTACATACTCAGACAATCAGTACTGATTGTCACTATGTGAGGCATTTGAAAGCAAGACCACCAACTCCTGTAATGGTCATGAAAATATGGCGACATACAGGATTATGTTTGCAGCCTTTAGAGCAGAATTTTGCTGATTTTCAGAACAGCTTAAAATCAGATATATTGAATGTGTTGACTGTGTTATGTTTCCCATTTCAACTAACTATATGTTGTGGGTTTTTGCTGATCTTCTCCCTCAATACAGATACAACGCTGTATAATCCTATGTGTGGAAAAAACTAATATTGTACATAACCAACAGGCTATTACTACACTGAAGTATGATGTCATGCTATGGAGCATGATACCATTTAGTCTTTGTTTTCAGCAGAAAAGAAAATAGTAGATGTATGGAGTTAATTGCAGGTCAGTCTTGAAAGGTTGCAAATAACTTTTCGTAAACCGCAAACAGCCAGAGTCACAATAACATGATATAGATCTCAGTATTTTGAGGTCAAAAGAAATGGATGGGATAGAAATCTATATTGCACAAGGATAAAATATTTGGTGAGTACAAAATGTTCCCTAAGCAACACAAAATTTCCATAAACAAAAAAGATTCATGAAGAAATAATCAAGTTTTGGGTATGCAACCTGGACCTTTTCAGTTTTCCCATAGCAGGCGATGCTTGTGCATATCTGCCTGGAGGCTTGTGCAACACACAGACGAGTTGTTCAGTTTGCAGATATCCTCTCTGCATTTAATACTGGCCACCCACTAATCCAGGCGGGCAGATTGAAAGAGCGTTTTTGACTGGACTCAAGATTAATCGCATGGATTTCTGATTTTTCTGGGCAAATCTGAAAGACCATATCAGACATATGGTGAAACATGTCGGCACCCTGTCACCCTTGAGTTTCACACAGACCTCAGCAGTAATAAAAGACCTACAAAACTGAGGAATTGCAAAGTTACTATGACAACATTTCAAACAAAATTTGAAATGGTGTCATAGTAACTTTGCAATTTGGGAAAGATTTAAGAAAAAAACAATGTCACTAGATTTGAGCCATGTTATATATGACTGAAAGAGAGAAACTGAATGAAGTGATAATGATGACAACAATTGGCAATGTTGACTCTTATTATGACTCACAAAAGACTGTTGGCCAATGATTGACAACTAAATTTGTCCTTCAACAAATTCTTAACGATTGGGATAAATTGACAAGTTATAGAGAATACATGCTGAAATATAAAAAAGAACCCAACATCCATGAAAGCTGCAGCTTAACTGTTCTCCCTTGTCTATGATAGTGAGCTCTTCACCATGCAGTAACCTGTTAGAGTAAATACATAAGGAATGTCCAAATATAAAAAAAGAATAGCAGGGGAGCAGTGGGTACAGCTGTGCTTCTTTCTAAAGGGGAAAGCATCAAACGTAGAGTGAAGAGGACCAATCTCACTTTCTGCTCAATTTTTGCAGAATGGTCAGTGTTCTCTTCAGGAGATTGTTAAAAGTTTGATTTATTCCCATCATAATATATTTTTTAAAGAAGTTAAGTCCTCAAAGTCCTGCAGCAGGAGTTATAGAATACAACAGGCTAGACAGGGAAGGAGGATGTGCAGTCTGCTTTCTATGTGCTTATTATAGGTATTGGTTTACAGTAATGGATGTGCATTTTAGGAATCTGTAATCATTTGTGAACATACATCTGACGCTTCAGTCAATAATAATAAAGCTCACCTCTATTGATAAGAATGATTTTGAAAATGAAAACCTGAATATTGTGATTAAATGTTTTCTATGTTTCCAGCAGGTGTCACTATATCAATACATTTTAACAGAAGAACAATTCATTGGATGCTTTAACGCCACGCAAAAGCAGGCTGCTTTAAATTAGCTGGGTTCCTAAAGTACAACACAAAGTAAATGCATAGATATTTATTGCCATATGAAATGCAAAAGTCCCATTTTGCTTGTGTTATTTTGGTAAAGAGTGAGTTGAAAATAAGTGCATTTTTAAAATTGCAAATGATGCCACGGGGAGGAAGCCCTACTAGAAAATGTTGCCATACTGTTCCAACACCTGTTTACAGAACAGAAACCCTGCAGCGCTCAGGCGGAGGTGTTTGCATATGCGTGGCTGAAGAAGTGCGTTTTGCATGCTTAAGTAAGGGTGTGATGCGTTTATCAAGAGGGAGCAGAAACATGTGCTTGAGTGCAACATCCGGGTGATGCAACTCAATCACCTCTTCTTAAGAGAGGACAGGGAAACTGTGCAGCCACAGAATTTCACAGAATCTGCCGTGTCTGCTACACACAAACTCTTGGTGCCATCGTAGCACCTCTCCTACCTCAGAAATGTCAACGCGATAGACAGTAAAAATAAGAGCTGGCCCCTGCAGTGCCTTCATTTCCTTTCTCCTCTTCCATCTGACACACACAGAGCAACAAAGACACAGATGCTCTCCCTATTCTCATGTAAACTCACACACATACACATATTACCACTGTGTTGCTCCCTCATATTCTCATCCACTTTTATCGCTTCCAGTCATAGGCTCAGTACCAGCACAAGCTGATAAGCTTTTGGCACATGAGAAGCATCTATGTTCTGCAGGGTACCACCAAGAAAATAAGCAGCACTACATTGTGAAGGAATTGCAAATGAAACTCATGCTGTGATTGTTTGTTGAGCAAATTGTTTAACTGCTGAGCTCCGGATTTTTCTGCACATGAATATAATATACGGCCACAAAAAAAAAAAAAAAAAAAAAAAATCAGACAACCTACTCAAATTTCAGCAAGGGAGAATTTGAAGCGTTACTTATTAACAAAACCAATGGGAAAAAAGCTACATGGAAAAGTGGGAGACTTTCAAATCTTCTGTGAGTTTTTACAATCTGAAAACATGTGATCTGCTTACTGGCAAAGCCATATGATGTGTGAGGACATAGCCGTGGGATGAAGTCTATTTTTAGATTCACTTGTATAACTTTATGTGATTGCTGGGTTTTTCCCCATTTTTCTGTGGCTCATTAGAAATGATTGCATCACTGAGGGTAGCAGTGATGAGTGGGTTCATGCTATAAAATCATATGATCAAAAAGGATGGAAAAAAAGGGATTTGTATGTATATGACAGAACAATTAACACGTCTAAATCATATGCTAACCACAATAAACTTAAAGCATCAGTGAGGAAACAGACTATTGACAATTAATATTAACAATGTCAGCAGCAATAACTTCTTTGTTGCACTAAATTTAAAATAATCAACAGCATTGGATACAATTAGTTGTACATATATTTACTGTTCTCTTTACAATATCACTTTTAAACAAGTTTAGAAATAAAATATGTTTTACTTCTACATCTGAGTAACACAAATATTCAGTCAGGGTTGTTGCCTTTACATTTTTACATTCCCTTTTAGCAGCGTGAACACAAAACTCTGGAGATTCACAAAATTTGTCTGCAGTCAATGTTTCCTGCAGGGTTTACTAAACTGTTAATGAGCTCATTTCATTAAAATTCTACAAGCACTAAAGATTGTTATTGTTTATTATTGGTATCAACCTTGTTGCTATTCCACACATGCACCTTGATCCACAGAGACTTGGTAAGGGAAAAAAAAAAACTCTTGTTCACTGTCAAACTCTGCAGCAGTGAAATGTGACCTTCTGTCCAATTTGCAACTGTTGTGCCAGATTGTCACACTTGCTTCTGCCAGGATGAGAGTGTCAATATTTGCATGCATATGTATTTTAGGCTGTGGAACTTTGGTGGTGACATTGCCAAAAAAGAAGGTTGTTTTAAGCGCTCCTAAAACAGAAGGAAAAAAACATAAACCTGAAGCGACAACTTGGGGTTTATAAAGCAGAAATTATTGGAAGGAAGTGGTTTAACATGGATTAATGGTGACTTTATTAATACAGCAAAATATGTGACCTATGTTTGCATTTTGATTTTGAGGGCCACCTTTGCTCTATGTTTAGTCGCATAATTTTCAGAAATATAATTAACTAATTAAATCGAGAAATGTTGACCTAAAAACGACCGACTGCTGATCAGGAATTTGTTTTATAACGTCCTTGAAGCTGGTGTGTTTCCAAACGGCTATTATCAAATTAAGTTGTTTTTTTACATAAACATTTCACCTTCAGCACCTTAACTTAATTAAAACTGCAAAATCAGAAGCTATTTCAAAATGTTGATGCAAGTTTTTACTAAAGACTGTCTTTAGGGGCTTTGTAAAAACAAACGGTAGCGAGAACAGAGATCCAGAAGCATCTTAAGCTTCTGCTTTCTAAGAGCTCCTGCCTTGATGTTTAATCACACTGGATGGCCAGAGACATGCAATCCTCTCAAACATATCTGGAGTGATTATGACCTCATAAAAGTGCAATACGAGTTGGAGGACCATAAAATGTTATGTTCCTTTGACAATTACATTTCTCTGGCAGTGAGAGAGACAATTGTCTCCTCTATCAGCTGGAATGACTTTCCTCAGCCCAGACATCTGGAACATTTCCTAACCCCAACAAAACTATTTAATATCAGAACATATTAAAATAAAACAAATAAAACTAAAAAATAATTTAAAACAAACATCTCCTGGCTTACAATTGTCCATTTCTAGTGACCATGAAACTTTTGTTGGTCATTATATTAATGTGACTGTAGGAAATTTGTGGTTTACAGCATAAGATGGAGAAACTTTCAATCACCTTTGACAAAAAATGAACTGAAACCCCGAAAGACTGAATTGCATTTTTTGACCTAATCACAAGAGCATCATTTAGACGTTTGATTTCGTAATTGTTGTAAAAGATGACTCTTTGCAAAAACCTGTTGTGTGTTTTTTCATGTCACATCTTGTATTTTGGTTTGATTGAAGTGTGTGATGTTTGTGATGAGGACACAAATGCAGGAGGAAAGGGTAGCAAGGTGAGTAAGAAAACTTTAATGAACATACAAGTACTTCAGAGTCCTTTAAAATACCAAACGTGGTGAAGATTGGAACCTGTGAGAAAAACGTGGAACAGAACCAGAGGAACTGGCAGGAAACTGAGGAAAAGGCGAGATTAATGTACTGAAACAACAAACAGATGAATTACAAAGTGAAATATAAAAATGTACAATTCCGTCTAAAATCTCTTCACCCCAGACAGAGATCAATATTTAAATCAGGGATACAGACACCGAAAGAAGACCGAAACCATTTACTACCTGCATACAATAACTTAAGGGATTTAATCAGTCACATTTTCTCTCACAGGGTCAGATGTCTTTGCATGGATGAATGTACGTATATGAGTCACAGGGTGGAGGGAACCCTCCCACACAGCCGTCTTTCACAAGAGAGTCTGGCTGCCAGTCAGTCCTACACACTGTGCATCCCTGAGAGTCAGCAGAACTCTTCACTGCTGCGTCACATTGAAGGCAAGATGACCTGAGGGTGGTCGCTGCCTGCTTTGTCAGTCTGACAAAGCCTGTTTGGCCCTCTTCATTCTATTGCAAGGGCAATTTGCTATGTGTGACCTTTCAAAGGCCAACGTAATATGACAAGAGTTGTTAACATCTGAGGATCACCCAGGGGATTCTGAAGATACAGGTCCTATTTACAGTTTTGGGGATTGCATGTTTGTTATCTTTAAAGTAGACATCCCCTTTTGTTTCAGATGCTGGGGTGTCTGATATACATGAGGTCGATCATGTGCTAGCAGATTTTGTATTGCTGCCCAACATTAAATGAATCCATAAGCCCCAGAAAGAAAGGAAAGATTAACAGTCAGAAAAAAAGATTTGTTGTTGATGCCCAGAAGTGTGAAGATATTCTAACAGTCCCAATGCAAGTATCCCTTCTTCTATCATAATCTCATAGATAGAAATCATGTTGCAGTGTATGCCTTGTAGCTAAAATGTAGCTTTCCTTCAGCCTTATAGCATTTGTAACGCGACAAAGAAGCACAACTAAAGCTAGATGTTTACATCTACAATATGAAAATAGACACATTAACTTCTGATTTTTCATCATTATATCAGAATGAACATTTTCTGTTTCAAGTCAATTTACCTTACCAAATTAATTTCTATTTTGAAACAATAGAGTAATTTGTACGGCATTATGTTTTATTTTCTTCGAAGCCAGAAATTTACATGCAGTTCTTCAACTGCATGTTAGTTTGGGGGGGAAAACTGAGAAAAGTTCTTTGCGTTTTGCTGCCATGATTCTAACACACCTGCGTAGCTCCGCTCAGCAGCAGCAGGTCTCCTTCGCTGCCGCACAGGTGTAAACTCAGCGCGAGCATCGCAGCGCTCATGTTGCGTTTAAAGGTGGCTCGGAAAAACAGGTTACAACATGTTAACAGCGGATTAAACAGTTTTAACTAATGATAAAAGTGACAGAGGACACAGATATGGGAAGTGTGGAAGCCCCTACTGTATCAAATTGACAGAGGAATAACAG
>CAEGAF010096137.1:0-24788 GCA_903067075.1 Micropoecilia bifurca | reverse complement strand
AAAATTTTTGCTGCACAAACCAGCACAAACGTAGCACAAACGTTTGACACCAATTTTGTTTGATTTGAAGAAGGTGGGGGGGCCAACTTCACTCAGGTCAACTCAAACCAACAAATTAAAGGAAATGTTAATTTTGACTTCATAAAACAAGAGTAGAACATTTTCATTAAAATGGTGTTGAAATGAAAATTTCCCAGTTTCTGATAAAAATACATACACTGGTCGTATTTGGTTTCTTTTAGTCTATTCTTGGTGTCAGAATAGCTTTATTTAAGCGATTTCTCAAATCTGACAGTAATCAAGGCTAGGTGTCCTACATACACTGTCACTCACTGCATCCCATGTTTAAAAATCAGACAAATATGTACAGTTGAAAAATACTCAGCTATTTCCACACATTGGTTCCTATTTATCATAATAAAAACAGTTGTTTTACCCTCACAGTCCATTTCTTCTGAACTTCCTGTGAACTCTGCATTTCCTCTGAACTCCCAGTGGTGAAATAAGAGACAAATTAAAGAAGCCAGTCTACCAGATAACTGTTGAAGCAACCGATTTCAAACAGGTTTGAGCAAGGTGTTTTGTTGCTTAATGACACCGTCCCCCTCCCACAATGCATTATATTTTTTGTTACTGAGAGCAATAACGTCAAGGTTAACTGCATCCCTTAACGAAGTCGGCTTTTTACATACTCAGTGAATACTCAATGGAGTTGACCTTTAAACTATTCAAACATGGTGACCAAAAAATAAAGGCTTACCAGCCAACTTCAGTACCTGAATGGAAATGACAAATAAGGAAGCTGTGCAGAAATTAGTATAAGAAGGGATTTTTACTTGCACTCTCTGACATTTTATGGAGACATTTCCCAAAAAAATGTGGGATTCATTAAGATTGCTCATACAAAAAATACATTTTACAGTAGGGGATGTTCTATTAACTCAATCAAAATGTTGCTTGGAAAAAGCTTCTTTTCTCCAAAAATGACATAGCAAGACCACTTATGTCATCACCTGCTAAAGGCTAGATGTCTTTTATTTTATTCTAATACCTTATTTGGTTTGGATGCATGAACCCTTCAACTTTAAGGACTTGCACCCTCCTTTTACTATGGCTATTGCATCACTATCCAGATATTGTAACTTCTAGTTCCGAAAGACCAAACAGTGACCAATATTTCTTGTGAAAAGAAAAATAAAGACTTTGAAACATCAAGTGACAAATTGACTGAAGACCAGGAGAACTGTGAGTGGCTCAGCTTATCTAACATTACCCTCTCAGCCACTCCTCTGTGATGAAGAGAAGACTTAATTAGTTTATAGACTAAATATTTTGTCCCTGTCTTTGCTTGTCTCACATCCTATGAATAATTTACAAAATGTGCCATTTGTGGATGTTAGTAGTAATTTAGTAATGACTTCTTTCTCTCATACTGTTGACATCAGCTTGCTGGTTTTTCTCTATGCCTTTGCATCAGCTGATAAGGAACATTGATTTAAAACCCATTAACTGACACTGGTGTTATGTGTTAATGTGTCTTTAATTGTTATTTCTCGATTTTAATCTAAATCACTTTAAAAGGCATTTTGTGTGAATGTTGCTATGCAAATAAACTGACTAGTAATATAATAAAACATTGTCTCCCTTCAGTCAGCTGACCATCAGTCCACAGCAACAGGTGGAGTGGGGCATGGCACAGTGTCAGTGAAGAGAATACTCAATAGTATTGAGTATAAAATGAGAAAATAACAATTTAGCTGTTTTTAAAAAGAGGAACTCATTAAATGGTAAATCATAAAAATCCTTATTGACTTTGATAGTCTCAGAGTTTTTAAAAATATTTTTAATGTTAACAGTGTGCTTTATATGTGTAATAGTAGCCTACTTTCATAACTGTGCAATGTTACAAGTTGCCATAGCAACTCAAACAACTGAGCAAAAAAAAAAAAAAAAGGTCCGTCCCGGAAATCTGTTCGACGTTCATTCCGCTGCCGTAAAGGCTTGTGGTGAAACAACAGAGTTTAGTTCCGTAGGTGTTGTAAATCAGCTGAGCTTTAGCGAAACGAGACACACGGTGAAAGTTTTACATTTCTAAGTATTAGATATTTTTAAAGCGGCAACAAATGTGAGGAGCTAGTGCTGACAATGTACTAAAGTCGAGAAAGGACCAGAACTATACCGGCATCAACAAGAAGCTCCTGACAACACGAGGAGAAAACTCAGCAGTTGAGCCGAACAGCCTGTCCTGATGCGTTAATAATAATGGACGCCGTTGTGAAATTCGCAAGTCAAAGCCAAGGGAGAGACCGTATATTCAGGTGCGTATTTCTGAAGAACATAATAATAAATCTGCCAAAATTTCTGATGTTGCTTAAGTAATAGATTTGATAACTTTCCCTGTGTTGTTTTGGCTTTCAGAGCTACCCAGTATGCCTGTGCACTGTCAATATATTTACTACGAAACAAGCCCGATAGAAAGGACCTGGTGGCCAGACTTAAAAGTTTGGAAAATAATATGAGTGCTGGACGAAAACGTGAGTATAATTGTAAAAAAAAAAAAAAAAAAAGTGATAAAAAATTTGATTGTTTAAAAATATGTTTATGCATTTAATTATTATTAGTCAACTTTTATTAATTTTTTGATGAAAACAACTTTTCCTTGTCTACAGTGACCCCTTTGAATGTGTCACTCATGTCCTTATGACAAACAGTAATTAGTGTTTTGCTCAAAGTTTTACATATTTGGAAATGTTAAACCATTTTCATAATTGTGAGTTAATGAGCATTGTGAAAAATCAATCATTCTTTGTGATTTTTGGGATTTCAAGTACTTAATATGAGCTGTTTGACTTTAGGGATTTTAAAGCCTGGTAAAATACTTATAAAAAATACAAGTGGTGAACTGAGATTTTTAAGGCTTTAATGCCTGGAAGCGAAGTCAGGCGTTTAAGATATAGCATTTCCCTTTTCTGTTCTTGCCGAGCCTTACTAAGCCCAAAGCTGGGCCTCAGAGGGTTACACTATTGATACACCGCTTAATTATCTCCTCTGCATCTTAGCTGCCACCTGAACTCTCTGCTTCTTTGGCAGGCTGACTTACTAACTCATTTTCTCATGATTTCTTAGCAAAGTATTTTGGTTTAACATTCATTTGGAACAAGGCCCCCAAGAAGTTCTGAAAGCACAAAAGCTTTGCTTCAAAAGTGCTGTAAAGTAGACATGAATGTCGACCTTGACCTTACTACTACAGAGTTGCTAACATGCTAAACTTATGTAGTTTGTGTAGCTGTGTGGTAACCCGTTGGATGCTTGTGGATAGTAGAATGTTCACTTCATGTTTCTCTTGAACTCATTCCTGCTTTCATTTCTGCCTCCTTTGTCAGTGCTCAGGCTAGGAAATGCAGCCAATTCCATTGTGGCTGCTAAACAAACCATGCAGCTCTCTGACCGCGTGCTGAGCCTGTGCCTCACAGTGGCCAACATCAACCGGGCCCTCTACTTTATCTGTGATAATGCAGTGTGGGCCAGAAATGTGGGCCTCATCCACAGCATCGACAAGGAACGCTGGAGCATAAATTCCTCTCGCTACTACCTCTTCTCATTAGTGATGAGTCTGACCCGAGACCTGTATGTAATTCTTCAGTTGATGCTAAAGAAAGGGAGAGATAACCGCTTCAAAAGCAGAATGAACCAGCATCTCAGTGACTGTCCCGAAGTGGCGGAAGCTGTTATTCCTGAGCTGGATGCCCTTATTTTCCTGCTTCTGGAGACTCTGAGATCAGAACCGACTGTTGCCTTGGACACTGTGAAAAACATCTGCGATCTCTTCATTCCTTTGGATAGGCTGGGCATTTACAAGTCAAGTGCAGGAGTTGTTGGATTTTGTGGGCTGATATCTTCCCTGATTGGCATTTTAACCCTTGCACGGCCCACTTTAAGAATCAAACCCTGATAAGGAGGGTGGAGTTTGACCAAAGGTTAAAACAGATTGATGATTTAATTTTAAATGACACATGCTAGCAATAACAGGCAAGATAATACATTTCAATGATAATTGTGTTGAGTGGATTTGTAGCAGAACCTGGGTTTACTGTAAGGCTTCCTATCAATAATATAATTAGAGATGCATCAATCAAGCATTTCATGTCAGATTGCAATTTTTACTTTTTTCTGAAGTCTAAGCTTCCAATTGAGATTTTTGGTTCATTTCAAGGGTGAATTAAGGAATTGCAGAATAATTCTTTAACATTTAAAATCATGTCCCTAACCTCTGTGTGATTTTAATATCCTCGTAGGAAGTACAAAGCACCTTCTACTGGTCAAGTGCTTACAGATTAAAATTTCGTGAATGCTTATTTGTGATGCATTTAATGACCAGTAAAAACAGTTAAGGTTTTTCTTTGTCTGGCTGACCTGGTACATCTCTAATTAACAGCAGCTTCCTGTAGAAAATACTTTCTGAACAACCTAAGATCAAAGACTTGACTCTGTTGCATTCCTGTTTTCTACACTATCAGCAGTTTCACACTTGATAGACTCCCAAGTAATATGAAACAAAAAATGTTTACATTGCAGGGGTGTTCATCTGCTTTCAAAAATGTTTAATATTTTTATTTGTGGAATTGTTTGAAGATTACTGGTCATCTGGCATTTTTACTATTTCATACTTTTGAAATATATTGGGTTTTGTACATCACCTAACTATGCAAGATGTTTTGTCCAGACCAGGTAACAATTTGTTCCTGAATTGGTGACTTATGATTAACAATTGGTGCATAGTGAAAAAATAGGATTTTGTGACTTAATACTGTAAGATTAACCAGCAGAATATTACTCAGTTATTTGATTTGATTAGAGGTCATAAACCTTTTTTCCTCAAAGATCAACCACCAGAGATCACTACCAGAGTTGCAGAAATTTTTGAATTATGTAAACTTTTTAAAAGGTGCTTTAAAATGTAAAGAAAAGGGATGATGAGCTAATTAATCTTCGTATTTGATCAGGAATGTTTACATTCTGAGAGAAGTGAACTGTTGTCCAAGTGTTGACTTGAGTAGTTTGTTTGCCGGTACGAAACGGAAGGAGATGAAATAAAGTGTGGTTACATAATGGGAGAATAAATTGGGTGTTAGTTATTGTTAAGGCCACTGCTTCTGATGTGCTTATTGTTTTGTGATAAAATGCTGCTAATCTGATATGACTGAAGAGTTAGCGGCTTTTCTGCCAAATGAGGGAAAACACTTCGATTTTAATGTGCTACTGAAACAATCTGCTGGAGTTCAACAATAAATACTGTTGATGAGGTTAACTCGAAGAAAAGTGATACAGGATGAAGAGGAAAAACTATGCATGGGCATTTTATCTGTTAAAAAGGAGTTTGCTCTATGCAACATGTTTGTCTTGTGTTTAATCCTTTCAGAAGTAGTTACACTGCCCTCTTTAGGACAAATGACAAATTGTACAATTGAAGAGCTTTTTTATTTTCTGTTTCTCAGATGACAAAACATTTGTTTTTTGTAAAAGATTATTCTCGAGAGATGTTGTATTCATCCAGATATTGCAAAAATACAGTATATCCCATTGTCTCTTTCACAATGGTTTAGTTTGGCTATGCAAAGAACGAATGAGCGATGCACAAAATAGTCCCTCAAAAAAATGTAAAGACATTAAAAGCAATAAATAAATTTGTTCCAAGCAAATAAAATGCAATAATATACAGCTGACAAAAGGTTTTGTTTCACATTTCCACTGGTGTGTTATTGTTTCCAGTACCAGCAATCTATTAAAACACACCTTAATGGAAAAAATGTGGAAGCAGATGAAGATTAAATTAAACTGAAAGTTAGACTGTTGATTCAAAGTACATTTAAGCAGACTTGGCTTTGAGTTGATATCCAAATACGTCTTTAATCCATAAGACCGAGTCTTTATTACTGGAAAACTTTGATCTAATTTATTAAATATGCCTGTTTGTGCTTTTAAAGAGGCATCTTTTGAGATTTTGTAAAAATAGAACAAAGCACTTTTAAAAAGTGGCAACAGTGTCAAGCTAATGATTTGTAATTACTGCTGGCAGTTTTTCTTTCCCCCATAGGATAATAACTGTTCTCTGAGTGAAAAGGCACCTTCAGTAGTTAGCTCCTAAATAAGAAAAAGATACATAGATTTTTTTTTTTTTCACAAATGGTACACATGTCCTGGTGATACTGTCACAGGTTTAGTTTTTTCCCCTCGTATAATATTACTTGTACTATGTTAGAGGTACATAGCTAAGCTTCTGAAAGAAATTTGCTTTAAAATGCATTGCTTTCAGCAAACTACGGTTTGAAGAGTCTCACTGTTGCTCTAACCATGTTCAAATTTCAACCTTTAAGTAGAACACTGCAAAATCCCAATAAATTTCAGATATGCACTTAAGTTGTGCTTGTGCATTTTTTATATACCTGTTTATTTTTTTTATGATTTTTAGCATTTGAAGCTGGTTTACAGTTTATGGGATTGCAGTTGTTTTTCCTCCAGTCGTCAGTGCCGATACTTTTTGTTGTGTTATTTCATATGTGCTCAAACAGAATAACAATTTTTACTCAAATCCTTCAAGCGTATCAGAGTACTGCATTTAAAAATGTCTGTTTGATTGCAAACCCCCCAAAAAGAACTTTTGGCCACTAAACTTTTGGCAATAGAGCTGTTGCACAAAGAAATTATCAGAAGCAAATTATATAGATTCCTGCAGGTATCCTGTGTTTTTGAATCTCTGACTGAACTGGATGGTAGTAGAAACTCCTGTACAGTTTGTGATTATCGCACAGACAAGAAGACAACAAATGATGGAGAAAAGAAAAACTTAAGACATAAGTACATGGCACAAACAGAAATCAAACAGACAACTTCAACACAACAAATAACCAGTAACCAAAAGTACAATTGGACTAAAAGCCATTCATAGAAATGATCTGAGAACACTGATTTTTGCAGGATAAACCAGGAGTATTTGGGAACATGGGCAACTAGGAGAGTTGGAAATGTATGACATACAGTGTATGTCAAGGCAAGTGTTAACTTCATTCATCCATTACAAGTCACTTTTAAGACAATAGGTGTGAGTACTGCTACTAGGATGCAAATGTTTAGAGAAAACTACAAATATTCCAATTTCTACATCAGAACCAGGGCTTATTCAGGTAAAATTAAAAGCACAGTTTGTGACCGATCAGATGCACATTGATATATATCAGAGGGTCTAAAATCTTTATGTGGATCCGTTTTGTGTTCTCACTAGTCCTTACAACCAACTTAAACCAAGCAATTTGGGCTTCAAAAAAACCCACAAGACCAATCTCTTGCGAATCCTTAAATTACACACTTTAGTCACATTTGTCTGAATAACACCTTAATGTAACACTCATAGAAGCTGATAATGCATTGTTTTTAGCCAAACCTTCTATTAAACTTAGGTCAGGGCCTTAACAACAGTACAATTACACAATAAAACGATCATCCATCTACAGTGTGAACAGCATTATTTCTATGGAAGTAAAGCTATGATCAGAAGACTTGAGAGATGAGTATGTTGATAATCATTTCATATTAAAAGGCAGTTCATGGCACTGTAGGCTACATTTGTGAAACTGACTCTAAAAGTGCACAGTACTATGTGAAATCCAGCAAATATACAGTGGAACTATTGTAGAACCAATATGATCTTCATCAACATAGCTTTAATCTGCTTTTTGACATGAGCCATGAGTTATGCCATATCTTCACCCAAGTGACCCACACATACAAAGAAATGAATCATGCAAGTCCCTGAATAGGTTATGTAAAATGACATTGAAAATATCACTTGAAGAAAATTAAGTTCATAAATGCATGAAAAGCAGAGAAAAATACTGCTTTATCAGTGGAAATATCACTAATAGCACAATCCTGATATCGTCCCTGCTAAAATGTTTTCATTACCAAGAAGCATGTTATGATGGGTAAAAACTATTGCAAAACATATTGATGACAACGGTTACAGACATTTGTATACTTCTGAATGCTACAGTGGGCGCCATTTGGGCCATAATCTAGAGGCAGAGATAACATTTAACCACAAGCCCACCATACCAGGTGCTCTTGTTAAGATTACTAAGAATAAATCAACAATCAGGAGAATTGTCCAAGGGCCATAAAGTAGTCAATGAGCATTAGAAACACCTGCAACTAGCAGGAACAGCTTTCCATGGAATCAGTAAGTAATGCACTTATCTGCCCTGACATCTATAAGGATTACTGCACAAAACTCCACTGCTGAAAAAAAAAACACTTTTAAGACCTTTTAAACTTGCTGCAGTACATTTGGACAGACCAAACACAACACAAGGAGAATTTGGGGGAGATGAGACCAAAGCTACACTCTTTGAATATTATTACACACACCAAGTTTGGAGGAGAACTTGTACTGCAATCACTTTAAAACACAGCAAACAAATAGTGAAGTTAAAAGGTGGTAAAATCATTATGTGGAAATTTTGTTTTTCATGCTGAGACTATTAGACTTCATATAACAAATGGAGGTGCTGTTCTGCTTTACTACATATAATTTAAGGACTTATTTGTCTCCCATTCTTTGTATGTGGGTCATTACTTGGGTCATTAATAACCCCCAGGTGAATTTCATGGCAAAAGCTTTATTCGTAACCAAGATAAAAGTTGATGTTTTCAATAATTCCCCTCTATGAGTATTTTTTTTGGCATTTCTGAGAAATGAGACAGAACATTAGCAGGCATAAAATTAATTTTGATTGTAGTTCATAGACACACGTTTCAACCTTTGACTCTGCAGCCACTCCATATATCCTACTTTAGTGATCAATATTAGATCAGGTCTCAGTTCTGCAAGTTTTTGACGAATGACTAATTTTAACCAAGCTGAGCTCTACAAATGTTTATTTTGCCATTTTAATCTAATTTAAACAGCCTTACAGTGCACTTATAACTAGCACGATGTAATAGATGCCAGCATGTTTCTTATTATTGTACTAAATTAATAATTTATAACCCTAAATACATTTTCTATCTTAAAATCCACTAACAATTTTTGTATTTAAATATAAACACTTCAGTGAATTTTTTTTATACCCCTAAATTTGATTGTACCATCACTTAGTTACTTACAAATTGACACTTTAAAGTTTCAACCAGTTAAAAAATATAATTACAAATTATGTAGTTAGGTAGGAAGGATCACATCTGTTGGCCTCTCCTTTTTACTTGTCGTGTTTTACAGCAGAACTGAAACCAGCTCTTGCAGCCATAAATAGAGCTGAAAAAAGCTTTAAAGGGTAACATCTGATCACGAGTAGGCGGTCTCGGCCCACTTTAGACAGAGCACCTTACGCCCTCCATTCCATTGACACTGTGGAGGAAAGTAAAGTGTCTCAGCGTCTCTGGGACCTGGCTCGGCAGTCTTTGGGTCCACCTTGAGTCTTTTGGTCCTCTTTTGTTGCAACCCGGTGTGGGTAGTGTGCAGTCACTAGGAAACTAATCCCTGTGTCCGGTCATATTCAGCGATCAGGCCTTTGATATGCGACAGTTTTTTGTGGAGGTACTCGCACCGTTTCTTTTCTTCCCGGTATCCAGGAAACTTCTACAAAAAAAAAAAAAAAAAACAGAAAGGGAAAAGAGTCTGTGTTAATTTTTTATTGATGGATGTTTCCTATTAAATCCACAGAAAAGTTCTCATTGTAAGAACCTTTGTTTTTATTAAATGTACCTATGCAAGTATGACAAACATGGCATTCATCAAAGTCAGGACATTGCAAAAGAAGTGATTAAGCTAATAAACCTTTGAAAAATATCTTACTTTCTTATATTTTCGATATTTTTGTAGTATTTGGTCCTCCATGAGCTGAAAAAAATACAAAAAGAGAGTGGTTACTGCCCCGTACATGTTGCACTTTCTCTTTGGTATTTTCCTAAATGAATCTGTTTCAGCAGGCTCCCAGTACAAAAAGTACCTTGTATGAATGTGTTCCCGGTGTGAGAGTGTTGATCTTGGAGCCCAACTGAACAAACATCTCCGTGATGGCCCCGATTCTGTCATGAAGAGCTCTATATTCATCGTACTCTGCACAAAAGTCGTTGTGGTATATTTGCCGCTGCTCCAGTGTTGTTACAGTGCTGTATTTTCTGAAAAGCAAAAGGAAACACGTCTTAATCTCTGGAAACCGAATATGTACCAAATCCGTCCACTAGATGGCTCTGCAAGAATTAGATCAGAGCATGGTGTGTTGAGCAGATGTATAAATGTAGGACATAAGATCTTTTGTTTTTGTGAGTTATTCTCAGTGAAGCTTCCTCTGTTTATCTGAATGAGTTGAAGCAGAACCGTACTGCTAAGGGAAACTTTGGTTTTTCCTTCGAGCAGTAGGTTAAGACTGAAATTCAAAACTACGCTGTCAAATGTTGAATCGACAACTGGTGTAAAGAAAGTTGGCTATGTTTTACTCATTAAAAAAAAAAGGTTAATATAAAAAATGTTTAAAACCTTACATGAAATAGTCGGGCAATTCTTCAGTTGAGGCTTGGTTAACAGGTGTTTTGTCTCGCTCGTGGTCTGTAGCTGTTTAAAAGAAATATTCAGGAGAAAGATTAATTTCAGTATATAATCTGGCAATAAGTCTTCCATATCGTGAGAAATTATTTAATGGTGTCTCTGATAACTGATCCAATCCAAGGCGAGCAGTTACGTCAACAGAGCAAAGCAGGAGGTAAATCTGCCTGCTGATTAGCTCGGCCATAGGTCACCCAGCTGTTACACAGTCAATCATCAACAGACAACGGAGTCACTGTTCTTACTGCTGTCTTAGATCAAATTCTATTAAATGCTCCTCTATTAATTCGACAAAAAAAAAATCTTATAACTCAATCTTGGGAAGTTTATTGTTTCTTTAAACGGCCTTCTTGCACAATCTTGTCCTTATCTTAACAGCAAAACGGAACAAATTATGACCTGATAAAACTTTGGCATTCACCTTTAACATTTTCTTGGTTCTGCTTCATGTCTGGACTAGTCTCAATCCAGTCTGGCTTTAAGCGATCTCGCTCCTTGTCTTTGTGTTTCTTGGACCTTTTCTTTTTGTGCTGGCCATTGGCGAGCTGCTGTTCAGTGCATATAGAGGTGCCATTGTGTCGAGGCTTGGGACTGGGTAAAGTGGGAGCCGGTTCCGTCTTCTCTAGTTTGGAAATAGCACACGGCATGCTGAGCTTGTGTGGCGAGTACAGACCGACTGGGTTTCCCTGAAGATGATTATTGGTTGTGTTGAACTCTGTTTTTGTCGCCGCACAAGAGTTTCCGTGACTGGAGGAGTTACGAGCCCCATTGGTGCCACAGTCTGCATGAGAGGGCGACTGCAGGGGCGGACATTGTTCCGACAGCCTTTGTTTTTTGGGGGTTTGGATGCTGGAAGCATCCAAAACCAGTGACCGTTTCTAGAACGAAGGGGAAAGAAAACAAATTAAATATTACTAGAAAATTTCGAAGAGGGTTTTTATAGTACCGTGGATAAATTAGTCATTCTTCAGATAGTGTTGAATTCTCTTTGGGGAATGAACATACCATTCAAAAATAGTAACAGTAAGTTTAGAAGAAATACCAAATACAGAAAAAAACTATGAGTTCATGTCAAATAAGCAGAGGTAAATTTACTTTACATTATTGACTTTGATGTCTGTATGTCCAAGACGATCAATATTTGAGGCATATTGGTTTAATTTTTAATCACATTCTCTAAGTGACCAATATTATTATTTTATAGATTGTTTTGATATTCCAATTAGAAACCTATTTATTAAGCAGTTTTTAAAAGGTGAATCTATACATTGCTGTAAAAATAATATGCAAATAAGTGATTATGACTAAATAGACAAAAACAGGTTCAAAGCATTTGATTTACTTCTGCAGTTTTTTTGTTTGTTTTTTTAAAAACTTGTTGGGACACAAAAAACTTAAAGCAAACAGAGAGGAGATGAAAACTCTGTCACTTTTTATCTTTGGTCCTGCAATGGATGCAAGGTTTTATAGATTTAAAATATATACTTCTCTTTGTCTAAAAATACTAGTCGTGTATCCAGACATTTCCATAAAACAGAACATAACATCACTTATTCATTTCCTGGTTCAAGGAAATAACTCACCATGTTATTCAATTCCTATTATATGATTCCAATAAGGGCTATTTGAGTTAGTTTTGTTAATGCATTTTGTTTGTACATTGAATTAAGAGGGTAAGGCCTCATTTTTAGTCATAAGAAAATTAGGAAATAAAAACAAGAAAAATCTTGCAACGTGAATATTTACCACTGAGAGATTTTTGGCAGGACTGAGCCGTGAGGGTGAATCTCCAAGAGTTTTGTGCAATGAATGGATGGACTGGGGACTTCTCGATTGGTTGTTGTGCAGTGGCTGAAGTTTCCTGCGAAGACATTTAGAACACAGTACCTTTACTTAGACTAGCTTTAAGGTAAATGGCCCATAAAGCGAAACAAGAAGAACACGGAATTGTAGATTTTTGTGCAATGGGGATGAGCAATTACAGTTAGGAAAAGATCGAGGTAGAAGTCTTTCCACAGAATAAATAATTACAGAAGTTCTGCAACTGTGTTCTTGTAAAATAACACACAGGAGCTGTCCATAGAGACTAAACACAGACTCGTATGAGAAACAATAGCTGCATATTTAACCTCTTTATGACCAAAGCCTTTTTTTCCCCCTGGTAATCTGCTTCCTTCAGCTCCTTCCTTGAACAGATGCCATTACCAAAAGTCACTTGCTGCAGTGAATTCTTGCCTTCTCATTAATAGTGACAGTAACAGTGGAGTTCCTAGCCACTAAGTTCTTGGAATGCTTTGAACACATAACCTATCAAATAATCTGACTGCAGAGAAGATGCTCCCAAGTTTATTCAAACCACAGCTTTGTTGTTTTTGGCAAAATATTTGAATGAATACAACTGCAAAGCTTTTTCGCTCAGCAGGAGTGCTGCAAGATCCTAGTGGGAGTTGTGCTTTTTCCAAAATGGCACTGGAGCACATGGCTTCCATGTTTTCTGGCAAGCACTTAAAGATCACTCCTTAACTGCTTAGCCTCGCAAGTCTTGCCACTTGGCAGCACAGTGCATGAAAAATTTTCCATTGCTTTGATGTCTCGATTAAAAGATTCTTCTGAGCAAAGGAGTTGTCATTTAGAAGCAGCATTATAAAAACAAATATCAAAGCAGACTGACACCAATAGCGCTATGCACAATAACTCAATAAGCGATGACCATATTAGACTGTTTCTGCTTGATCTACACAAGAGGCTAAACAAGTTTTGTAGTGCATTAAAGGTAAAGCCATATTTGCTGTTGAACATTCTTTATGCTAAGCTAAACAGTTAGCAATTAATGTGCAAAGAAAGTATAAAAAGTGAAAATATCTACAATTACACTGCATGTAATAATAATAATAATAATAATAACATTTAAATATTGTCTTGTCTTTTGCTAAAGTTTCATATTTGGCCTAAATGAATTCCCACCTGATGAGAAGCCTGTGGATAAGTTGCTTTTCCTCTTCCAGATATCCAGGCCAGTCTCTTTGGACAAATTTGTAAAGCTCATCCTTCAGAGAGTAGCTGCTATCCTTAGGATTCAGCTTACCAACCTGGAAAACCAACATTCCCGTTATAGGACAGAAAGTAGTGTAACAGGAAACAAGTCTAGCTGTACTTGTAACCTCTGACACACCACTGTTGCTCTATTTTTATCACTTGTATAAACTAACCCCTCTAACACAAATATACCCAAAGCAACCAACAGTCTCTGCGATGACTTGGATCCCAGCCTGTGCCATCCCAACCCTTCTCCTGTCAAAAACACTATCTTCTCACCCAAAGATAATTAAAGCACAGCACTAATTACAGTTACCACTGCCTGCACAGACTCCAATTGATGATTGCATTGGGACCCTCAAACAATGTGAACACAGGAAATATGCCTGATATAGACTTAATGGTATCAGATTATTTTTATTTGCACAATTGATGACCAGGCATGGGTAGATTTATGCAATTCTTATAAATAATGCTTGATTTTTCAGTGTTATACCAGATCCCAAAGGCAGTTAAATTTGCTCATTGTCTTAGATACATTTACAATGTATACAAAAAAAAATTCAATTGCAATATATTAATCCACCAGTCTCCTACCTCCTCTAGTACAGAGGCCAGATCAGCCTTGTCCTTTGGGCTGGCCCTCTCCCTCTCTAGCCATAGTAGCATGTCAGGCTTCCTGTAGGGCTTTAGGGCCAGGAGATGAATGATGCGATCCCTTAAGGGCCGATGTGCCACCGGGCTTGGGAGCAGGGGCCTCTTGTTGCTGGGGGAGTGCTTGTTACTGCTGTCAGAGCTGGAGACCAGGCCCTGTTTCCTTTGCACCTTCACATACTTACCTATTAATAAAGTAGATAAAGAGTTTTTAAAGAGACCAAGTTAATCAGAGGTAGTGGGTATTACACCAATAATCTCAAGTTGTTTGATTTAGCTAAATACTGCTTTCAACTCATCTGATAACAGGACTCAGGCAGTGAAAGTATCCTGAGAAAAAATGGTGCCTTATCATTCCCAATCCTGTCCTGAGGGTAGATATACAAATCATGCCCCAATTTCCTAAGTCAAGCCCACACATGACAGGCAGACAATACGTTTTTGTCATTTTATCTCTTCTGTTTTAATGGAATCAGCTTTATGCAGGTGCAACAGATAAGACTGAATTTACATGCCAGTCTGAAAAAGTAGTTTACATGTATCAATACACAGAACTCAATGCCGAGCTCATGCATTTTTGTGTGTGTAGAGGCTGCAACAGTGTAATGTTGAGATATTAGAATGGGCTTCTCCTAAGTAAACAGGTAGGGTGGGGAAAATAAAGCAATTACTCAGAGAAGGTTTTCTTCATGTTACAGAACTAATTCAACTGGACCCAGGTCACTTCTTATGGATGTCTGCCGACCGTAATCTCATTACAATCCTAAACCATACATTGGTTTGAAGGTTTTTAAAGGTCAAAGACTAACACTGTGTATCAACAGAGAGGGCTTGGTTGATACTTGACTTTGTTATTAACATATCCTGGAGGTGTTATTGTCTCAAACAATTGGAAATATACAGGGTCGTGCAAAAGCATTTGTGCTCCTGAAACTTAATTTTTTTTACACTATAACTGAAACTTTTCTTGCCTTATAAGTCAGATATTTGAATTTTTAATAAATCATCCACTGCTTAATTTAAATTCAGTACAGTTGTTCTGTTCATAAAATCCCTATTTATAGTTTTTGATTACAATGCAAGAAATGCTCAAACATTCCAGGATGTATTAATACCTTTGCAAGGTGCTGCTTGGAGTTGAAGGTTTCTAGAAGACCGTATGGTTAACACTTACCTTAGAAGAAGTAATGGAGCTATTCAGCTCCGACTAAAACAACCTGCAGTGCAACATTTCAAACAAGCAGCAACTAGAGATATCCCTTCAGAAGTTTAAACTAGAACTGCTCGAGGGACATATTTGTGTCATAATTGTTTGTACCGCTTTGAAACTTTGTGGGAAACACTATGGAAGTGTTTCTGAGAACTAGCTAAACAATAAGCTTTGCATCTGTTAGCCATGTGGTAATATTACTGGGGATAGCTTTCTATGTTTTTTTCTTTCTTTCTTTTTTTTTTTAAACTTATTTTAGCACCAGGTGCTTACAAAGTCTTCAACGTAGTTGCGAGGTTTTCTTTTCCAAGCATTAAAATCACACACTATTATCTAAATGGTAAACTTTTTTTTCTTCTCTTCTTTACTGCAGCATATAATTGTGACTTAGTGTACAGGCATTTTTTTCTGAGAAGTATAGCATTACTGTACCATAAAAAGACAGAACGTGACCACAAAACAACTGTGCACTCTTCCCTGGCATGTGGCTCATCCTGAGAGCCATAACCCATTTAAATGAATCTCGCGATGTGCAGGAGTGTGCAGGAGATGTGCACATGTTTGAGTAAAATGGGAAATCATATTCCTGCATGATTCTCAGTTGGAATTTTTGAAATTTGCCCCATCATTCATCAAGTTAATTCAGCTACTAGAAATATATTTATATGTGGCATAATGCAACGGCTAGACATAGATTTTTTCAACACCTTTAAATATTAAACAAAGACAATTAACTTTCCATGAGTGCAATCACATATTTTAAGCCTTTATTATTGTGAGGCCTCTGTCATTTTAGCAAATTTTGTTTTTAATCAACAAATCTGAGTTGGAAAATGGTAAAAGTGCCAGAATAAATTGGAACGGCTAGATTTCAGACAAATATCTAACCAGATTTTTCATGCAAATTATTCATTTGCATAAATAATTGTAAACAAACCTCTTAGAGCAAGTATGAGATATCTGTCACTTAAAATGAATATTGTTGTCAAGCAAAATTGGTGACAAGTAATGACTTATAAGCAGTAATATGCTTCAAGTTATCTGTATTAACCAATATATGCTTTAAAATGATACTTCTAAATACCTGAAGTCAGGTCTTTAAATAGAATGACAAATAATCATCCAATACAAACATGATAACATTATAAGTCTTCATAAAATTACATTCACATAAATTTGAAATTTTTAGTCATCTTTAGACCATAAAAGTCAGTCATTAGAGAGATTCTGAATTTGTACTAAATGAAGACCTTAAGACGATTATCTTCTACTGGTGAGATATTACCTGCTTAGTACCTTTTAAAATAGCCTCATTTAAAAAAATTAAAATTCTGAACTACCGCTTTAATGCTAGAACATGTAAGAGAACTTTGAAACTCTTAACTCCAAAACTTACTTGGTCCTGGCTTGATCTCAATCGCTGTGCGGCTCCAGATGTCCTTCTCCACCTGTGACATGCGCTCGCGTGTGGTCTGGTAAGAGTCGTCTGTGGCACAAACAGTGATCTTGTCTTGAATGCTCCCCTGACTCTCCAAGTGATCCCTGCCCTCCCTGTACATAGAAACAAACAAACAAACAAACAAACAAACAAAAGAAGTTGAGTGCTACAGCTTAGCCAACATTACATTTGTCTAAAGCAGCAAAAGAAATGATGTGCTCATATATTTGGTAGGATTTCAGTTTTACAATTAAATCCAGTGACAGAATTCTTGGACTGCTTGAGTTCACGCTAACTTCTTGTGAAACACAATAGGTTCTATGAACCACATGAAGCAAATTGACCTCTTCTGACCTCTAAAGCAAAAGTTTCTAGTTTCTAGAGGCTAAAGACTCTGGTGCTGATGTAATCTCTGAAGAAGTCCATTGACTTTGTGAAGCCACAAATGCTGCTTCTCTGTTGTCAACGGTCACACCTTTGAGGTCCAATGTGGCTTGACAGCCCTCAGGTTATTGTTAAAGCTGAATGTGGCCCGGCAGACGTTTTGTCCATTGTTGTGAGGTTGAAGAGAGAGGCCAGTGTTTGGTCAAGCCCTGCAGTTGCAGCCTGACACCACATTTACTTGAAATTCCATTTGTGGTCGACAGTGGAAAAAAGTTCTGTGTGCTGCTCACCCTGAGATAAATTGGTGAATGCAGTCAAAGCTGGACTGAGGCTTGTCTTTGCTGTCACTGGAAAGGTAAAATGAGAAGACTCTGAATCCATCTGGAGATTCAGTGGTCGGTGCTGGGATCTTTATGTACTGCCAAAGAAAAAAACAGAAGAAATATGAGTGTGAAACTCATATTGACAACAAGGAACTCATATAACATTTTTAAAAGCTAAAATATCTTTGCAGTCCCTTGCGAAACTATTGAATTTCCACGAACTTTGTAATGCTTCATTGCAAATGACAGCGTGATTTATTTATTTTTTTATTTTTGTGTGTGAGTTTATGTGACAGATGTACACAAAGCAATGTTTTATTGAGGAGTCAAAGGAAAACAAAATATAGTTTTAGCATTTCTGTTTTGCCCATCCTTTTATCTAATATAGCTTAAGATTAGCATGGAAGAAGAGTTCATGTTTGAATAGAAATATTCAACAACTGGACTTTGACTAGGTCATTTGAACACATCTGTGTGTTTTAATTTAAACCATTCCACTTTTATCTGGATTAGTTTCCCATCCATTTGTAAAATCAATTAGAAAGCATTTATTATTTTCCTTTAACTTTATACATTTTCATTGTAGTAGCCTATCACATAAAATGCAGATATTGTCCATAAACTTTTGTGTCGGAAATCTGACTCAATGTAATGGTATATGCATATTTTTTCAATGTACTGCATATTAGACAGAAGACTAATCGTTACACTAGCTGTGCAAACCGTAACACTGAGGTAATATTTAACCTTTAGCAGTTTTCTGTGTTCGCTGACAGGATTGCATTTATCTGCTGTCATTGCTATTTTGAGCAGTGCGTTATGTAATAGGATTATTTTACTCCTCCTAGACCCAACCTGAACAAATTCAGTGTAATTACAGAAATGCTGTAGACCAAAACAACAAAAAAAATCTGTTGTTTTCTTTCTAACTACTCAGAACAGTCCCTGGTTTGTTATGCTGCTCCATCCAATAAATGTGACCTAAATAATCTGCCAGGCTGGCCAGTCATTAGGGCTGTAAGGCGCCTCCCAGGTCAAAGAAGATGACCTGCAGCCAGTCATAAGGAGATCCAGTATGATGGCCACAACATAACATAGAAGAAAGGTGACAACTCTTTCACTCAGGTTCAAGCTTCTCGTGTAAGAGTCTGCCCACTGCTTCTTCTCAGCAAACAAGAGAATGGCGTAAAGTCTACCTCCGTTAGAAATCTGTTACATAAAATGACCCAAAAACCCATTTCCACTAAAAGGATAGTTCAACATAGAAAGTCATTAACCTACAGGTAACGTCCTTTAAAACCTTGTCAGGTAGTTACTTCCCTCTGCATTTCCCTGAAGCCGTATCTCAGTTTGTCAGTTTGAAAATGGACAGTTTATAACTTCTGTCAATAAAATGTCCTAGATTCAGTAATGGCTTTTTGTTTGTTTTTTTTAATCCTCCATTTATTTATGGAAAAACTTCAACCAAAGCCTGAATTTGTTTCGTTGAAACTGCTTCTTTAACCACACCCCATAAGTGATTGATTACCAGTCTTGTGGCTGACAGCACACTGCTCCCAGCAGATGTGACAGGCAGGACTTTAGCTGTCACAAATGCCCAGTCATGCAGCAAAGCCATAAGCATTTTTTTTCTTTGCAGCATGAAGCCAATGAACAGCATGTCTTCTCGACACCCCTCCTCCTTCTCTTCTAAAGCCCAACGCATGCCATTCACCCTACCCCCATCCGCCTCTAGCTTCCCCTCATGCGCACAAGTCCACCCAAGTCAATACAGCACGCAAAGCAGCCCGCCAGGCCGAGGACACTTGAGACACAGCTGACCATTAATTTTGACCCATTTATGTCTGGCTGTTAACAGGATGCGGTTAAACACAACGCACTAACGAGGAACGATTGGCCAAAACAAGCAAACAATATGAGCAGGGAGTCAAACCTCCTGGACCTTTCACGTAAAGAGCCACAAATAAAGAGTTTCCTAATAACACAGGTTCAACAGTGCATCTCTTCTGTTTTTTTATTTGATAAATGCAAGATTTAATCTGAACAAAAGGTCTCTGATAAGATTCAATGTTTAGCATCGTAATAATGCCACCACGTCCCCTCTTTCAGTACGAGTTCCCCTGCAGCCATGCATTAGATCTGCCTGTCACCCCGATCCATGCCACCGTACACACTTCACATTCTAATTCTAATCAATGTCACTCGGGTCAGACTGTTCAGAGGTCACCCCCACTTTATTCACAGCTTCCTTCCCAAGCTTCATAACCATATGTCATTTAACCCATTAGTTCCCAGTAGTCCCCGACGCCCACAAGTAGAGCCGTTCCGGCTAATCACGGGATCACAAGCGCATCCCGAAAGTGCTATGAATCCACAGTGAGGCCAGTCAGAGAAGCCTCTGTTCCTATGAAACATAAGTCATGGAGTAATTGCTCGATCTGTTGGATTGTAGCCAGGTAGCTTAGTATAATGTCTTTAAATAAAAAAATTACAAAAGAACTTGGCCATGTTTGGAACAAACATAGCAAAATGTATTTCTACTGCCTTGTACTACTGCAGCTCTATCTCTTTTGAATTGAATTGTTAGAGTTTTAAGACACCAAAGATTCCTAATGAAACGTCTTTCAAGTTTCCCTTGAGGACTTCTACTGTTGTCAATAAACTGAAGTCATCTGTCTACTGAAAGTAAGGGACTGATTGCTGATGGCACCACAGAATATCACATTACCTAATCTTTGTTGTACAAAATGTGTTACTCAAAGTAAGTTCTTTGACTGTCATTAGATAACATATATATGATTATAATGCTCTGCAGTACAGTATAATTTTTACAAGTAAAGTGAACTTGCAAAAAAAATAAAATGCTGTGGCATTGCCAGTTTCAAAGAATTACAATGATGATCTCAGTGGAATATACTCCTCATCAAAGCCAAGGTATCTCCCCACCCAGCCATTAACGTTGACTATTAATCACGTTTGATGAAAACATGCTTGTTTGCCTGTGAGTCAAGTAGAAGGTGAAGATTTGCATAAAAGCACAGTTATGGGCATTTACATGTGGAACTTTGGCCAGATTCCCCCAAGGCTGTCAGTGTATTTGTCTGTTGCGTTTTTGTTTTTCAGCAAGGCAAGCCTCATAGTGTCACAGGTCACATGCAGGTCTGAGGTCAAACATCTAGCTTATGGCTGAGGCTAAATGTCAACACAGAGGCCGATGTCAGTCAGACTCTTTGGAAAAGCCACGTCCAGTCGTCAATGACCAAGTAAATGCTTAAAAGGCTGGTCAAAAACAAACCACACACAACATTTTTATCAAGTTAACAAAGCTTCACATGTAGCTAATAAGTTGCTGCTAAAAGCTGAAAGAAAAATGGAACTGTAACACTCCCAGGTCAAGAACTGGGGAAACGTGTGCTTACATGCCATGGAAAGGATCTCTGGTTACACAGTTCTACATAACTGCATGCAATTCTTTTAGTGCATTGTCAACACATTGGGTTTTATTCAAGCTGTTGGGTGTTGTACTGCATTCATGTTAAAAATAAGACGATCTGGTACCCTAAAACTGCAATGATTTAGGTGTAACAATGTTTGTAAAAGTTATGATTTTAAAACCCTTAGATTTTTTTTCTGCTCTTTTAAAATTCAGTTTTTTGAAAGTGTCACTACACTTTCAGTGATGTTCCAACCCGCGTCTGTTCACAGCATTTCTCACCCAGAGGAAGTCTCTCAGCCTTTTTCATTTGCCGTCAACATGACTGGGTGACACAATAAGAAAATATTCCACATTTCTTTCGGCCCTCAGAACACTGAAGTGGACATATGATTTGCTGCGTCGTTTTCTTATCTTTGGGGCAGCTGTGGGTAAGTGCTAGACATCTTGCAATCCAAATCGTTGGTTCAATTCCAGTTTGCTCTTGCCAAATATTGACGTGCTCCTGGGCAAGACACATGACTCCAAGTTGCCCACCAATCTGCGCACTGGTGTATGAATTCACACGTGTGTGTAAATGTGATTGGCTGAATGTGGCTTTAGAATAAAATGCTTTGAGTCATCTGTACTTCTAGACAAGTGCCACATAAATTCAGTCCAATGGCCATCACTTGAAAAATCTAAATATTTAGACTAGTGAAACTTGGGACTGGATACTTTTACACTGACAAAATAGTCTTTTAAACATAGTTTGCGATCTGTGCGACCTCTACTCCATTTGTAGCGAAACGAAAGGCTATTTCAAGCCTGCTTGTTTTGTGTTGGGGCCACATTACATGGAGTTTTACTGAAAACCTGCAATCTTCAAAGAACTAAAACTTTAATTACAGATTTTTTTTAACAAAACGGTTTGCAGCTTTGTTCAACTGTTTTCTATTTCCATTACTTTCCTTGTTTTTTTTAGAAAGTACTTTTAAAGCAGATATTGTGTATCCTAAGAGTTACAAACCTAACTAGCTTAGAAAGAAAGCAAATTAATTATTTTACCTATGCATTACAAGTGTCCAATTATGATCCCCGAGACATTAAGTCTGGTAATCATTACTCTGAAGGAAGCTTAAGTCAATTTTATTCTAATCAGAGAATTCTGCTAACTTGTGTCAGTTCAATGCAATTCATCAGGTCATTATTAGTCACAGTGAGACTCATGCACAGTAAATCCCCTCATTATAAGAGGAAGACATACGGGTAGCTGCTCTAACTGGACAGTTACAGTTACAGCTACCAGATGACGACCCGTTTTCAGTGCACCTCTCACCCCCACCTCTCCCAAACAGAGCACAGCCTAATACAATAACTGCCTCTGTGGCTCCAGTCCAACCACATCTGCTAATCCAGGCCCTGTGTGTTTGGAGATGTCAAATACTTTCAAGCTGTTATAAGGTGTGAACTGGACTAGAACAGAAAACCGGCAGGGGGGCTCAGCAGTTGAACAAGGACAAGGGCCAGTATTTTTGTTGTTCTTGTAAAAGTTCTGTGACTTTAGGAGCAGGTCAGATTGTTTGTCTTGAGAAAAATACAACGTACGCAACAATAAGACTTGGCCTGCCCTTTGCTTTGTTAAAATAAAGCCAAGTATCTACAGGGAAAGGTCTAAAAAGAGAGTCTATCACTGCCTCTCTTTGCTTTGCAGATGAAGGCAAAAATGAAAGTTCTGGTGTTTGGCATGGCAGAGCTGAGATGAGATGCAAACTGCCGCCTCGATATGTGATTTTCTCTAAAGTCTTTTCCTCCTGCCCCTCCCTGTACTGACACTAGTTACTATTGTCTTATCATCTGAGCCTACTCAGCCAAAGCTGCTCTGTGAGCTGCCAGTCTTTTGTTCTAGCTTTCCCCCCCCCCACAAAGCTGAGTGCATTGGCCTGTCGGGCAGCCTGGATTATTCATGAACGGCAGGGACGTGTGGCTGTGTCTTGCTTGGTGGTAAAAGGAGGGATTGGGGTGGATTGGGGGGCTTTAGCATGTGCATGGAAAAGATGGGGGGTGGTCTCAGTGACTATGTGGAGCCAGTGCATGAGGGATGGCTCTAAATAGTTCCTCCTCTAGGAATGTGCAGCTCAGTGCAGAGAGGAGTGACTTGATTTTGGCATTGCTATTATTACTAAAATGATGGATGCTACCATCCATCATTCAATGGGCAAGTTTGCTTTTTACCACCAGAGGAAAACATTTCGCTACATTTAGTGGCACTTTTAGGTGGCAATGTTTGTAAAAAATAAATAAGTACGTTTTAAGTTCTAAACCTTGCCAGCAACACAGCAACAAAAAACATTTCAAACCATCTGCTTTTAGTGAGCATCGAATGATGCTGTAGTGATGTTTGAGGGTCTCCTCACTGAGGGGGGTTGGTAGATACAGGAAAAAGAGACAGAGGGGGGTGGCTGGGACTGACGCGAATTAGTGCAGCGATATGGGGATGGGCAACTGTCGAGCAACCCCCAAGGTACTGCATGTTATGCCAAGCAGAATCAGTCGTTTTCCAAAAAGCTGGGCCTAATCTGTCAACCTCAACAAATGCTTGCAGTCTCTCTGCACTTGACACTGCCATCCCTCCTCAAAGGTGCCTTCCACATCAAGATGGGGTGTGACTGCACTTAAGTGCCAGCAGTTTTATCAGAAATTAGTGTTTTTTGTCTATTGATATAATTAATAATATGTTTTTAGTTCTTAGTAGTTTCATAAAATGATCCTTGAATAATTAAGACTGAACACCAAAGGTGGTGTAAAAGATGTGGGTTAGTGTAAAAACTACACAAAGACTACTGGATGGAAATGTAATTATGTGACTCTAATCAATACCTACTAGCTCATAGCTATTTTGGTTTAATCAGAGGTAAGTCGTTTTTTGTTTTTTGTTTTTTTTTTTCCAGATTCAACTATCCTAAACATAAAACCAAGATTAGTCTTCAGTTGAATAAATTGCAATTAAATTGTGAGATTCAAGTATTTTTGAAATATGTATTTTTACTAACATATGTAATCTGAGTTATTTAGTGTAAATGAATGAATTGATTCAGAACTTAATTAGACCTCATTTTACAGAGATTGGTTTCCCTTGCTGTTAGAATGCTGCCACCTGTTCCACTGTTTAACCCTCTTTTCCTTTCCATATGTCTTTTCTGATGAGTTAGTTATCTCTTTGACCACAATATCCACCAAGTGATAAAGATGAGTCAAAAAATGACATTTTTTTTAAACAATTACCACTCTTTCAAAGAAACAAAGGAAGCAAGTTTACAGTGAGTTCAGATCCTTCATGACAGTCCAGCTACAGAGACTTAGAAGCATGAGGCATCAGCCAAAGGTAACAAGTAGCATTTTCTCCAAACAAACCACAAAAGATTTGGAGACGTGAATGAAATCAAGGTGCTTAAGATGCTGAACTGCATACACAACCCTACGCTTGGCTAAACTAATGCAGAATATCAACACTCAAGGACATTTTGCTAAATGCCAAGTGCGGTCGTGGAGTGTTGACAATTTAGGTCTTGTTCTGGTGCCACAGGACCTTGACTTTAAATGTGGAGCCATCTGTCAGACAGTTGAACTGGACAGAAATTGGCCCGAAGAACAACATTGTGTGTGTGTGTGTGTGTGTGTGTGTGTGTGTGTGTGTGTGTGTGTGTGTGTGTGTGTGTGTGTGTGTGTGTGTG
>CAEGAF010096123.1:0-11421 GCA_903067075.1 Micropoecilia bifurca | reverse complement strand
TTTAAACAAAACTTTAAAAAAAAAATTAAACATTAAAATTCCAAAAGCTTTGATTAGAATTTTATTTTACTTAACTGAGGATAGTTTTTTTTTCTCATTGAATAATTGGGGAAACAAATTTAACGTCACACTCTGCGAACCAAACCCTAAACTTAAAGTCTGGATTGAGTTTTTTCCCCTTCATTAATGATAGATTTATTACATACATTATATCTATCATGGTAATTCAGGGTGAGTTACTTTTAATTCTAAATGAATATCTTTATTGGACTTTAATTTAAGTGTTATTCTCCTTCAAGATGCATTTACCTAATGCTAGAATTAATGCAATGTACATTATGCAGCAAAGGAAATTAGAAGATTGGACATATAGCTATTATGGAGATGATGGACGGGCGATATGCCCCCTATTGCATAAGCGATACTAAAGAATGACTGATTTCATTAAAGATACAGGGGAGAAGCTTTTTAGTTATCTTGCAATGTTGTTAGCTAGCAGCTAGCTAATAGCACAACAACAGCCTAATGTCTGTATGATAGAAATACTGAATCGATAGATAAGAACAGTTTTTCCTCACCTGGTTGTCTCCTCCCCTCAGTAGTTCTTCAGACAAAGACAGACGCAGAGGCCTGTAAGTGTCTGTTGTATTTCATTACCTCTGTTTAAACCGATACTCCGTGCTGAAGCAGAAACGATACTTCAACGTTTTCCATCATCTGACAAGTAGCACTTTATAAATCAAAAACGGTTTTTTTTTAATTCACCAAAAACTTTTCTGTAATCTGGAATGTTCGCTACTTTGATCTCCAGTTATTTGCTTTATCTCACTGTGCGAGAGGCAACTGCATCATGCGTCACGGGTTAAGGGTCAAAGGTGACAAGGTGACCGGCTTATTATGTTATACGAAAAAGCAAATAATTTTGGTACATGTTTTTATGTGTCATAAGAGGGCTTAGGAAATAATAATACAAACAAAAAAAATCTAATAAAATTTTGACCAAAAGGGCACTTGGAGGCAAGGAGCAAAAGGGGCAGGTGCTCAAGCCCCCCCTGCACATGCCTGGTCTGTCTATTCGTCCATCATCCACCTGTTTGACCATCAAGCTTTCTCTTTTTCTGTTTGCCCATTCATCCATCCACTCATTTACCATCTGTCAGCATAAACCCATTGGTTTGAATTATCCATCTGCTAGTCTGTCCATCTACGTTTTTTCTGTTTGTCTTTTTCACCTATACAGTAGCTTACCTTTCTTTCTCGCTCTATCCCACAACTCATACAGTCCAGAGTTTAGATCGGGTCTAAAAAGTCGAATCCACCCCAAGCCTGATCCAGTCTGACTCATTAACTGGAAATGTAGGCCTGAGCTCTAAATAAACTCGACACATTATATTGTCGAGTATAATATATTTGATTTTATTAACAAACATATTGTAGACCTTTTTTTTGTTTTTAGGTGAATTGGTCAATTGGTGTAATTTCTCGTGTTTTTAGCTTTTGTTATCATTGTTTCCAGCTCCCTTTTGTTGCTTGTAGTCACAGGGTGAGTCAAGTGCAAATCTGAGATGTGTGATAGATGGGAGCGGAGCAGGCAGCATGGGCATTGTGCAGTGTGCTGCGCTTGTTACAGCATAATGAACTCCTGAACTTTAATTTATTTCTTTCCTCAAGAGGGTAAACTACCTCTTCTACTTAGACTGTAATATGTAAATTAGCACAGCTTTAAATACCATAAAAACCGAGGAGAGTGTAACTTCTTTAAAGACGGTGGAAAGATTTTAATCTTTCACAAATTTTTCTTTTTTTTTTTAAAGACCGGTCACAGCTTTAAGCTAATGTTCATATCTTCTTTTGCATAAACTGGTGCAGAGCCTACATTGTTGATTTCTCTTTTTGTTCATGCTGGCCATTATGCCCTCACATTCATCCTCACGAGAGGCATGAAGTAGATGAGGGACAAAGAAAGCTTAGGAACTATAAGATGAATGACTTTTCAAAACAGATACATCTACTCTGTCGCTGCAGGGAGTTTTATTCAGTTAGAAGAGATTTGAAGTCATTCTTAACAAACATTGTGAAAAAGAAATTCTTGTTTATCACATTAACAGATTGTAATTCTTTCTCCTGCTCTGTCTTTTTCATTTTCCCCTCCCTCCCCTCTGCTGTTTGTATTTTCCAAAGTCCATGTTTGGAAATTGAGATCATACTTCCCCAAAACACAAACACTGCGTTTTTTTTTTTGTTTGTTTTTTTTTTTAACCTGTAAACATCTGTGTGGGATGCAAATGCAAAACCGTCGGAGTAGACGAAGTAGTTTCGCTTCGACACTCAGTCGTGCCATCTGCTCTGTTTGAGATATTATTTTCTCTCTGGTGCGATTCAAAAGTGGCAGCGTTCTTTGCAGTGTGGCCGCTTTTTTAAAGCATAACGAGAGAACACGCTGGATTTCCCAAGTGGACTGATGAAGACCTAATTCATCAAATCAATGCAAACATTTACAGTTGCGACACCGGTTTATTTAAATTGAAAATAGAGAGGACCCACGTTGCAGCTATTGGTTGCTCTCGGTTGCAATATTTTTGCTTGTTGTCGAGGTGGAAAGATTGGCCCTATCCATAGGGGAGGTTGGCCCCGCAGAGTTTATCATGCCTTGATTTTCTCCTTTGGCTTCTGGCTGATACAGTTTTTTACTGCTTTGTATGGAGGGAATTGACTCTGTCTCCCCTTAATGTTTCCCTCGCAGGTCGTTCCCCTCCTCTACCTTTCTTACATCTGCAGGTCACCTTTTGGTCTGATAAGCCCAAGCAAAGCAGAGGCTGCAGGTCACTCGATCAGCACTCTCTGCATGCTTTCAGTGCCAGCTTTGACCTTGCCTTTTTTTCTCTCCAAACACTGTTCAAACGACCTGAGCTGCTCAATTGGCAGGAGGAAAGGAGACCTAGATGTGTCCCTGATGTTTCCCTTTTGCCCTGATGCAGCTCAGATGGCTAGCCTGATGCTGGTGCAGAAACTCAAAGCAATTTTACTTTGTTTGTAATTGTTTAGTTTTTGTAATTTTGTGAAAAATGGACAGATTCTGCTCTGAATGGATATAATTTGTTAGCCAGTGATGATCAGAGATCATTGGCTATTTATTAATTATAGCTAATAATTATATGTAAATATAGCAGTAGATATTTGGTAAATTAACAGCAGTCACTATTACTAAATGAGTAATTGTTTTAATATTAGTGAAGTAGTAATTGTGAGTATTGTAGATTTTTACGTTTGTTGGAGTCCAAAAAGAAAAGAGCCATCCCCTTGTCTATCTGTAGCTAATAATCTTTATTTTGAGTCCAACGTGGATTTTTTTCTAATTGTTCCTTTAAGCAGCCAGTGAGTTGAACACAGCTGTAGCTCAAGACTTGCCTGTTGAACATAGGATTTTTTTTGTTCCCCTCAGGTAATCTGGAAGGCATTGTTAAAGCTGAAAAGTTGACTACTGTAATCCTCGTCTCTGAGGCCTTCAGGGGTTTATTCAAATAAACAAACCTCAGCTCTCTTATCAGCACAGCGGCACAAATGACTGTCACTCCGTCTGCAAAGACACTCCTCCAGCTTCCTGTCGAACACAACTGGAAATGAGAAAAGTTGATGTGGTGGTCACTAGGGGTGTAGCGATACAATAATTTCACGATCCGATCCGATATACAATATTTTGGTCACGATACAATATGTATAACAATATTTGTTGAGCGATACAATTCGCTGCGATTCAGTGCATTTTTACGATTTTCTGAAAGATTTTAGAAGGACAGAGTGATTTTAGTGACATTTTGTATTCTATAGACTTGCATTTAGTTAACTGAAAACTGATTAAAAGCACCAACTACACAATGCCAGACTGTGATTGGACAGTTTGCAGCTGGACAAAATGAATCAAAGATGCAGTGAGAGAATTAGTTTGTGTCATTTAATTCATGTGGATTTGACATGAAACTCAAAAGTTTATACGGTAATCCAGGAGCAGAGTGGGGAGATTATCAGCCTCTGTAGACTCTCAATATGCAAATGATGCACTTATGTTTTTTCTTTTGGACACTGTGGCTGCATTTTGGAGTAAAAATGCAGCCACAAATGCAGTCTTTAGGACTATGGGGAAAAAGGCTTTTCTAGCTTGGCTCCCGGAGTTAGCCGTGGCTGTAAGCTGTTTACTACTAACTGCTAAAGTCGTGGCTCCGCATCACCCCGTAGTGATCGACTCCTTGCAGCTACGCAGCGCCGCTATTCCCCTGCTTGGATCTCTGAATAGCTGCCTCTCAAACTGCTAGGATCTCATCGTACTCTCAGTCTCTGATACTCTTTGTCTGTTGCTAATAAGAATGAAAGATCAGCTATTGTTATTATCATAGAAATCCTCACTGCGCCGTGGATTCCAGCTGGGGTTTTTTCCTCTTCCTGCTCAAAACAGCGTCGCTGCGCGCCTGCTTCGGATGTTATCAACCCATGTTCATTCTTCAGGTAATCCTTTTTAAACAGAACAGAAACCGCTAAGCCAAAAACTAATTATGAAGTGAATGCTACCAGTCAAAATTTGCATTAATTTCGCGATCTCACTGCTTTTGCAGCTGCTCCGTTCGTGCCGCTGCTCCTTTCCACTTCTCTTTCACGGTTACTTGCGCAACTTTACTTAGATTCTCAGCAACAAAATACAGCCCATCGTTATTTATTGAAGATTTTACATTTTCAAAAACACAGAAATCTAATGTTTCGTTTTGTACGTTTGGAAGCTCATTCCCTCTCACATAACTGGAAAAGCTGGGGAATGGCGGCACTTTTGACATTTCCCTGACATTCTAAGAATATGGTTTACTAATTTTAGCATAACTCCAGTTATACTTGGCCTGTTAACACAATTTAAAAACTGGTCTGTCGTTTATAATGTGCACTTTAAGCTCAGGTTGAAAGTGAGACTGAGGGAGGTGGACTCTTGCTGCTATGCTGTAACAAACTAGACGTTAAAAAGAGCTATAAGGCTATGGACCCCTAGGGTTTAACGGAACAATACCGTCAGATGAAAAATTGATACTTTCCGAGGGCGGAAAATATCGATATATATTGCCGAATCGATCCATTTATACAGCCCTAGTGGTCACCTGTCAGACAACACAGCGCACCAGTTCTGGTGGCTGCTGTACTTGCTAGAAGAGAAATCATTGGAACTTGGTGGGAGAAAGGAAGGGGCCCACTTAATATTCACAGAGCAGGAGCACGGTGAATGGAAATGAGTGAGAGGTTGGGGGCGGAGGGGAGGGGAGTGAAGGAGGAAGGTGGCGCAATGACAACAGAGACTGAGACAGAATGCGAAATTGCAGGGTAGGACTGGCACCAGCACACAGTGAAGCAACTTATTTTACAAGTGCTAATAACCCAGGATGGTGTGGAGATGCAGATTTACTGGGAAGGTCTATGGCTCCTGAAAACTCAGCCTTGTGGAGCTGCAGCAGGGCATGAAATTGTTGGAAATTGACACTGGATATGTGGTTATGTATGTGTATATAACAGGTTATGCTGGTTGATTCCATTATGGCAATGCCTCAGGGTTGGGTGACTGGGAATACTGAACGCATGTCCTGTCTGCAGACTGGTCTCCATTTTGAAATGTGAGCACAGTTATTAGATCAAGTTGAATTAATTTATAGTTTTGATGATTCAATTTTATTATTATTGTAGAATCTATCATTCTAAGATCTAATTAAATCTGAATAACTCAAACAAAAGAGAAGTTTTGCCCGTTTTAGGTGAATATTTGTGAATAATTATTGGACAACTGTTGCTGTGCAGACTGATTATTTTGGTAAGTGAACAAATATTTTCCCATGACACTTGTTTTAAATCATTTCTTGAAGTAAAATAACTCCATTTACAATTCGATCATTGATTTCACTTATGGAATCTGTCAGTTTCTTCATAAATCCCTGATAAAACCTTTAAAAATCTGTCTTTAGATTATTTTTTTGCTCTTGAATGTCCTTTTCAGTGGTTGGTCGGGTTTCAGCCTTTCCCTCTGTAACCATGCACTTACCGTGTCGCACTTCTTGGTACTCCAGGTGGGCTGCAGTTCTCAGATATAACAGCGCTGAGAAATAATAAGTCTTTTTTTTTTTCCCCTCAACAGCTTTCTGCAACCCTTTTAACTATTTATAACAAATGGAATGATGTTTCCAATTTCACCCCTCAATTTCTTACAATTTGATGTTGTAGTCAGGTAAATCTTTTGTGCTTGCGTTGCTATAAGGCATTTATCTGTTTGAGCCATACTAACCCTCATTAGACACTCTGTTTAAGTACCTGGTTGAATCTTTTTGCCTTCAGAAATTTCCTGACTCTTCCTTCACGTAGATGCAAAGCAGGATGAATCCAAGCTTTAAAATTGTTTATTCTGAATACTGAATCTGAAATTATCAGGCAACCTTTTCAAAATCTCAAGATTGCAGGTGTGTATCGAGTTCTTGGCAGTCTCTGCTGTTGGGAGGGTCCTGTAAGGTGTGATTGACATTTTTAGGCGAAGTCCTCGGTTTTCTCAGCTCTCTACTGCAGCTTTAAATCTTGTCCCCTCTGTTTGGTTCTCGAGTTTGGCTAGAACCACAGCCAGTCTTTACAACATCTAAATGTATCAAGTTCCCGTTACGTGATGCAACGATCCCTCGTTTGTGTAATCAACTGAACATGTACAGTATACCTTATAAAGTCACTGCTTCAATCAATTAGCTGTCAAATCTACACACCTGGGAATTAGAAAATCTGAACAAAATTAAAGTGATTCAGATTACACGCCTCATAATTGTGAGCTTCCATTTTATTTTTTACAGCAAGTGCGAAAGCCAACCTGTTTTCCACTGGAAGCACAAGACGGCACTTCTTTCTCTGGCCTTTTCCCTTCACTTTTAATGCCTTCTCTAATGTCAGCCATCGTGTTCCTGTCACGGGCCTAACCCTCAGGTGTGCTGTCACGGCGGTTCAATGTGACTGCAGTAAGGACGGGGGCCGCTGCAGACAGGATGCCACGCTCATTCTTCAGTCTGGAGCAGAAACAATGCTGGGGAAGGATATCCTTTCATTGTCATGGTCATCAGGGGTGACTAAAAAAGCATGGCTGGTGACAGAAATGAGTCTTGGGGCTTCTCCCCCCCCCACCACTGCACCTCCTATTCATCCCCTTCCTCTTACCATGCTAAATTCGATCTGCCTATCTTCTGTCTCTCTCTCTCTCTCTCTCTCTCTCTCTCTCTCTGTCTCTCTCTTTCTCTCTTCCTGGCTTCATGTCTGTCCTCTTTCATTCCTGAAGTTACAGAGGAGAGGAACAAGAGGAAGTGTCAGCTGACTGAGCCGCTCCAATCAGATAACTTCAGACGGAGGTGTTTAGCAGCTGCTAAAATCAGATTTAGCCCGAGGAAGGGGAGGGGAGAGGAGGAGAGGAGAAGAGAAGAGAAGGAGGGAGCGAGCAGGAGGTTGGAGCGAGGCAGCGCGGTGTGGATATGCACCGGTAGGGAAGCATGTTGAGTCGGGGATCCATGCCATGGACGAGTCGAGCATTCTGAGGAGGCGAGGGCTACAGGTAGGATGTAAAACAGCTGTATCGATCCGCAGCGTGTGTCCTGCATGTGAGACAATCTGCTGGCAGAGCTGAGCATAGCGCCACTGACTCTTGACAACCTGCGATGCTCTCTATTCTTTGTCAGCATTTCTAAATAAAAGTTCAGACAGCCGCAGATTGACTTTTAGATAAAAGATGGAATTGTTTCTGGCGTTTAATTGGTGCTAGCTGTTGGTGGGTTACGGGTGATGGGGATGTGGGGCTCCCATTCATGTAGCAAGATCGATTACAATGCCTAGTGAGGATGCCTTTCTTGTGCTTTATTGACTTTTTATGATAATTGAGTGCAGAGTGAGGCTTTTGCCCTGCTGTCAGTAATCCCGATGAAGATGTGAGCTGAGTTTAAGGCAGCTCTCAAAGAGAGAGAGAGGGAAACGATAACTAAATTATTGCCGCTATCAATCTACAAAACAAATTACATAAATGAAAGTGGAGAGAGTGGACAGGATGCCCTGAAATACCAAATGGCTTTTATTGTACAAGTATTCCTATTATTTTTAATCAGAACCCCATCAGACATTAATCATTTTGTTCAGCCTAGTCTTCAATCTCTGCCTGCTGCAGCGTAAACTGGACTTGACTTTATAATTTTGCTTACCCTACTCGGGGCCACGTACAGAGACGAACACGTTTTAAGGGGAAGTCTGTTTAAAATTCAGCTCAAAGGACTGCATGTGTTTGGAATCACAAACTCCCAATGAGCCTCTCTTTCTCGCCTGCATGCTGACTGATAAATTTAACAAGTTCAACTTCAGGGTTTATTTTCCCCCTCCTTGTTCAGACAGGAAGGCATTCATTTTCTTAGTTTCAGAGTCAGGGTGTTGCTCTGAATATAAATTTTTCTGAAAAATGCTGATATTTAATGTATTCCCTTTAATGTATTCTTTATAGGAATGAAACTTTTTTTTTTACATTTTACAAGCTGCTACACGGTAATTTTGTGTACATTCTCTCTCCCTGTCTTTGCATTTTCCCATGCAGCACTTCTCCATGTTTCCTAACCTGCATCAGTCAGAGCAAAAACAGCGGGTGTGCTCCTGTGGTCAGGCAGCTGCCGCGCTCTGGCTTTCACATTCACCACGAAACGTGGAAGTTAGTTTGCCAGGCAAATGAACGCGGCCGGTTCAGCGAGGCAGTTTTCCATTCATTCCTAGACAGGCGAGGGATGACTGCATTGCTAACAGACCTTGTTTATGTCGAGCAGATTACGAGGACGGATCTATTTACAGTAACGGAGGGTTCGCTCGCTGCCGCTTCAGGAAGAAACAACCAAACAGCAGAAGTTATTTTTTTCCGCCAAACCTTCCTCCTGTACTGCTTTCACATAATGATGTTAAGATGTAAAGTTGGTCGAAGAATTATCTTACGATTTTGCGACTTCTGTGATGTCAGAATAGATCTGTTTGCTTCATCTCCTGCTATTTCTTATTCCCATTTCAGTCTTTTTCTATTGTTTTCTATGTTCATACTGAAGTAGTATGAAGTATGAAGTAGTACATGTTTACTTTCAAACTGTTTACATTTATGGTGAAACAATTTTATTACTAATATTAGGTTAAAATAAATTCTTTTTTAAAATAAAGAACTGAAGACTGAGGATCTTCTGATCAATTGAGGGCTTGCGTAAATGGTTGCTCTGAGTCTTTGACTAAATTTAACTTTTGATTGCTATTGTGATTTGTCACTGCAACCATAGTGCTAACCTTTAACAGTCTGACATCATTAAAAAAAATCATTACCATTTTTTATAGTATTTTTCTATCCAAAACTTTTAAGCAATGTAAATACTTGACATCCTGCCCAATGTCACTCACAGAGACAGAGACTGTATTGGCTGCAACTCCCAGTTTATCTTTGTCCTGCTTGGTATTAGTGTATGCATAGGAAAGTTGATTTGTTTGTATGTTTTCTCAATGCAAATCCATCTCATTTAAAGTGACTTCGATCTAAAAAGAAATCTTGATCCCTACTGTGAATTTTTTAAAAAAGCTTACTGTAGCTTAGATTAATAAAAAAAAGTGTCCAACATTGCAATAGATAAACATTAAACTGCTATTGCCATGTATTTTCCTGTTATTAAATGGGGAATATGAGATTTATTCACTACAAATAATTATTTCTAGGCTTTACCACCATATTCTTAAACAGAATTTTTTGCTTTATTAAACCGCAATTAAAATTTGGCATAAAAATATTTTATGTTTAATATTTAATATATTTAATGTAATATAATATGATATATTTAATATTAATTATAAATTTTATACTCATCTAACTTAACAGATCCTTAAAGCATTAAACCTTTAGCTTTGCTTTGCTATTTCCAATATTTTCCCATAGTGCCTGTTTTCGTGACAGTTAAACGTTTCACAGACGTTTTAGGGTTTATGTACCAAAAGCTTCAATGCATGCGCTTCATCTTAATTATGAAACTCCCACAAGCAGCTCCTGCTTTATTTTACTTTACTCTCAGCATCAATCAAACACTGTCTCATTAAAGAAAAAAGTATTTCAGATTAGAGCTGCTACACAGCATCTCCAAGAGCAGCTTGAGAGAGAACAACTGTGTGACAAAACGTGATACAATAACAAAAATCTTTTTACCATCAAATTTTAATATCTTTATGTAAATTTGTTCATATTATTGAAATGGTGTATTCACATGAGAGTGAAGGCTGTGACATTTTGTCTTATGACAAAAGACAAACTTCTGGCAAAGAAAAGGACAAATGGAGAGGTCAGTGGAAGGAAATGGCTTTCTTTAGTTTGAAGAGGAGCAGCTTTCCTGCTGAAATTCTCTTGTGCTAAGTGGTGACTTTCTACCAGGATGAGCAACATTTCATAGTACAGTTGTGAAAGGGGTCGGAATAACATGGATTTTTATTTGTTTTTATTAAACAAAACTAATCAGGATTGTCGTGTCTAAGGAAACAAAGCTACAGATTCTCACAAAGCCGAATGAATGTTGGAATTCAGTCAACGAGTGAAGACATGCTCCCTTTTTGTGCTCGTGTAAATTAAAAAGACAGTTCCCTTTCATGTTCCAGAAGATGTTTCTTCTGATTAAAATTGCACGAAGAAATGTATAGAAGATGCTCTCAGATGAAGGTTAAAGTTGTGAACAATAGCACCCTCTGCTGGTGACGTCAGGAACTGCATCCCATTTCTGGTCTAATTTACTTTTGGAAAGAGTCTTGATCTGATCTGCCCAGAATCTTTTGACTTGTGTGTCCACTGGTCGTATTTTTTACATCTAAAAAGTCAAGCATAAAGCCAAGTCTTTGGGTTTTTTTTCTTTCTTTTGGTCTTTTCTACAGATCTAGAGATGAGCTAACACAAAGTGGTTACTGAACATGAGCGCAGACGTTTAATCTGTAAGAATTTTAATGAACTTGTTGGTGTCTTTATTGCCATATCAGTGTCTGCTTTTGGCCCGACTTAACATGTGTGGGTTTTGTGCATTAGCTCATGTTCAAGCTAAGTGTTTATAGATGTCTTTTAGTTGTTCTCTTCCCAGCTCCTCTTTCATCTCCAGCTGCTCACGCCGGCTGTCGTCTGAATTAGTGCATCACTTCTCTCGTTAGCATTTTGTCCCATCAAACGTTCAGCCAACCAGTCGCAGTGAGCACTTAAAAAAACAAATGCCTCTTCCTGCTAAAGTAAAATGAATTCCCTCAGTTTTAATCAACACAACTCATTGGCAAGGATAATTTTATCATAAAGAGTGCAAGCCTTCAAGTTCACACATATTTAACAAATAGTGGATAAAATGTTACATATTATAG
>CAEGAF010096121.1:0-11044 GCA_903067075.1 Micropoecilia bifurca | reverse complement strand
CTGGTGCTGTCCAGTTTTTCATACCCGAGACTCTTTCTTGGACATCTGCCACAGTGATGGTTACCGGGGCTTGTTCATGGAGGTTGCTGTGGTCCTCTTGTAGAGAGCTCAGCCACTTTGCATTGCTGTTGTGGGTCGCCTCCCTTTCCCATATGCCTTTCCTGCCTCCTGGCTTCAGATTTGGTTACATTAAATGAAAAAGTAGGTATTTTATAGTACAAACCATAGGATGAAAATATCTTTATAAATCATTATAAAGATATTTGAGGCAGAGCCTCACCTGTCACCATGTGAGGCAGGTGAGGTGCCACATAAAATGACATGGCGGGCCACATGTGGCCCGTTCGCCTTGAGTTTGACACGTGCATTAGAGTCTCTTCATCCCTCAATCATCTCCTGAGGTTGATATAATATGACATTTTATTATTGATTAAGTTTCTTATTATGATTTTAGTAGAGTGTTATGGTTAGATTATTTGCTTTTTTTATAAGGTCAGCCAAAATCACATAAATGGTCATTTAAAAACAAATCATACTAAGAGATTTACAGTAAATATGTAAATGTGTCCTACTTTAAAAAGGTTTATTAGGGCTTTCTGTATGTTTTATTAAAGAAATGTTGCCATATTTTATTAATTCAGTGTTTAGTGGTCATTTAATGTATTACTAATAATGTCAGACGTAGACCTGCTACCCATGGGCGGTTCTAGATGGGGACAAACGGGTACAGAAGAAATTATGCTAAATAAATGTATTTTGTTAATACTCAGTGGTGGATTATTTTAACCATCACAATTTTACTTTAACATTGAATAAACATTTATAGTATTTAGCGGCTGTATTGAAATAGGATAATCTGAAAGGGATCTGCAACTTGTATTTCAGTAGACACAAGTGGCTCTTTGGCTTATTTAATATATCAAATGATGAAATATTGCTCTGTTTTTTGTTTCATTCTATTGTAGGTGTTGCCATTAAATAACTACACTGGCCCTCGTGGTAAATTTGGTCTGGAACCAGCATCCCAGCCTAACTCATTTGTATAAATATTTTAGTAATGCTCTTTACTACACCAAAATTTTCACATAACATTTTGACTTTTGGTGCCCTTTTGGAGGACACATTTTGATTATTAAATCAGGTGTTATGATCAGTTACTCGTTAGTTGAGCAGTTTACCCAATTGTTTTTACACTTGCTTAATTAGAAATGTTTTAGGTATGCTACTCTGATTGGAGTACAATTTTGGATTGCTCTATGGATCACTTTTTAATTCAAAAAACACTGCCATAAAATATTGTCTATCACTGCAGCAGACATCCTACCTCATGAGAGTCAGGCGATACATGCCGTGGGGGGCGTCCCTTATTTTAATTTCTGAAAGCTGGTAACCCTAGTCATTGTGAAAAACCGAGAGTGGCTGTGATATCTCAGCCGACATATATGTATGTTTCCAGGTTTTTTTTGTTTTGTTTTGTGTTTTCTTTTACTTTATGGGTGCAGTTGATAGTGAGGTGCACTCTATAGTCCAGAAAATACAGTAATTCCCACATTTGTATTAATGTTTTTCTGCCTTCATCTCTCTAGGTACGATGAGTGTGTGGGACCAGATTTGACTCAGATCTACATACCGACCGATGACCCACCCCCATACTCCCTGCTGGACCCGTGCTGGAGCCTGGCCAGCCCAGAGGAGCGGCCTTCACACTTGGGTTCGCAGGATGTTTCGCAGTACTGTGGAGATACATCTGTCACCACTGCCTGGTCCTGATCGTCGTCCTCCTCTTCCTCCCACTGCTCCCTGGGACTACATGAGCGGGAGCAGCAACACATTGTATGTATTTTCTTCCCAGTAGAGCAGGGGTGTCCAAAGTCGGCCCTCGAGGGCCAGCATCCTGCATGTTTTAGTTGTCTCCCTATTGGTAGTAACAACCTCCTCAACAAGTCAATGTTCTCCTTTGGCCTCTAATGAGCCATCATTTGATGCAGGTGTGTAAAACCAGGGAGAAAACTAAAACATGCAGGATGCGTCCCTTGAGGACTGACTTTGGACACCCATGCAGTAGAGGCAGCGCCCCCTTATGACGTGGTGCTGGGACAGCAGGGACACCCCCTCCCTCTCATGCCTTGTAACCTTAACTAACACTCAGACAGGGACTATGAAGAAAACTCCCAGCAACTCCCGGACAACCACATCTCCCAAGACCATTACTTTGATTTCCTCAGCTGAGCTCTCAGCTAAAACTTTGTTAGTGGGTGAACTTTGCAGCTGGGCACCATGCAGTAGAAAGCAACAATGTATGAACATCTTTCCTACAGTTGTTTTAAAGCAAGAGGACATTTTTTTGTAATAAACAGGTGATTCATCCAAAGTGATGCTTTGCTGAACAACAACCTGTTAAGCAACACAGCTCTGTTTTTTCTTTATGTTTGGGGCCTGCCTATGCAATGCATGGCAGGAACCTACTGTTTGTTCTACACCCAATAAGGGGTCTCTTTATTCTTATTTATTTATTTTTTCCATCACCATTAATGCGGCCCAAACAGCTGCGTGCACCCCCACAAAAATGGTATCAAAACATTCAGTTTGATCCTGAGAAGGGAGCTATTACTTTTAGTGGGATTCTGAGTTCAAATGACGACATAAATTAAGAAAAACGAGCAAAAATCGAGGCTGAGTGTCTCACAGAGACAGGAATCTTTCTCTCTGGCACACACACAACACAGTGGATTTCTGACTGTAAAACTCTTTAACTTGCCCTCATGGGCACAAAAACTGCCCTATTGGTCTCAAAGTCATTCATGACATAGATACATGTGCCTGCTCCCTTAAAATGTTTTCTAAATTTTTCTATGGTTTATGGTCAAACTGATTTTAGACTTATTCTGAGTGTCTCACAAAGATAGGAACTCTTTCTCCAGTATTCTGTCTGACACAGATACACAGCCATGTGCCGGTCATTAATTACCATAGCAACAGAGCCTGCAGGTCTGCAGCTCTGAGCTGCAGGCTATTATGGACTGTCTGTGTTGCTCATTGGTAATGGGTTTTTATTGGAGTGGGAAATATTTTCTCTTCATGCTTTAGACACATTCCTCATCATCTGCTCTTTCATTTCGAATATTAAATCGGTTAAGTTTTTAGTTGTTCATTTAAGAGAACAATTACATTTTAAATGCCAGAATTATAAAATGTTTGACCTCAGGTCTCGCAATGCATTGTGGGAAAATACATATTTCCTGGAACTATTCATATTTTGCATTATCCACTGTCTTTATTTTTTTATTTCACACCGTGAGTGAGAACCATGTGTGCGAAGCTTGTAGTCGTAAGTCTCAGACTAAATTTTACTGTTCATAACGTTCAGCCATTGCACTGTAGTGGTGAGCAAGGTCTTAGCCCCATTTTTCTGCTCATCCTTCCCTGTATACCAGTGTTTCTCAACCTTTTATGGGCCAGCACCCCCCTAGTCTTTATCCAGGTTCCTCAACGACCCCCACCAAAGAATTTGTAGGCTACTTTGCACTGACTATTATTTTATTATGAATATTACTATCACTATTGTAGATGTTTTGATTTTTATGCTTGTTTCTGTATTTATCATCAAAAATCATTTCCCATAGAACAAAAAAGCCATGGGAATAGAAACTATTTTCACAGGTGTCTACGAAAAATGAACATTCAAGTTAAAATTGGTAGGCCTAACAGCAGCCAATAAGAGTGGAAAAAATATTCTTGTTCTTTGCCATTTTCTGGTTGTTAAATATTCCACAAAATGACCAGATAAAAGATGTACAACATGCCAGTTTAAACTTTGAAGTGTTTGCAAAATGACTGAGCTCTGCAACATTAAAACATGGATAGAACTGTAACTACATTAATCATAACTCTTCTTCTCTTCCGTGTTTCTGTGGGTTTCTGGTGGTGCAGCTCTGTGTTGCCTTCAGGAGAATGGGACATCAGAGTATCATCCATAAAATTTCACCCACATGTAATTTATTGTGCAAACCTGAGCTTTCAGTGGAAAAACAAAAGTCCTAAATCATTTTTAATGCCATACAAATATGAGACAGAAACATGGATTATATCTTTATACAGATCTCTTGATTATAGATTAATAGTTTTACTGGACAGAAATTACAAAGAACAAATCTGGTTCTTAATCAAATCCTAATCAAATCCTAGTCAAACTGAAAGTGTCATGGAGTCATCAGCCTCATGACATTAACACTGACATGAAAAATTATATTGAAGACATTTATATCAAATCTAATTAAAAAATAAATAAGCGATAAGTTTGTTGTTGTTATGGTCTGTAAGATATATTTATTCTCAGTATTAGATATGGTCTCAACAAACCCATGACATTTCAACAATATTATTTTACCTTTTATCTGGAAATAGTGTGTCTATTTTTGCTATACAGTCCTCTGTATTAATTATTGCTCGAAAGGTCTTGCAATACCAGTCTCCATCCATCCATCCATCCATCCATTTTATTCCGTTTATCTGGGGTCGGGTCGTGGGGGCAGCAGCTTAAGAAGGGAGGCCCAGACTTCCCTCTCCCCATCAATTCTTCCGGCTCCTCCAGGAACCCCAAGGTGTTCCCAGGCCAGCCGAAAGACATAGTCCCTCCAGTGTGTCCTGGATTTTCCCCGAGGCCTCCTCCCGGTGGGACGTACCCAGAACACCTCACCAGGGAGGGGTCCAGGAGGCATCCTTATCAGATGCCCGAGCCTCAACTGTCTCCTCTCGACATGGAGGAACAGCAGTTCTACTATAAGTCCCTCCCAGATGACCGAGCTTTTCACCCTATCTCTAAGGGAGAGCCCAGCCACCCTGTGGAGGAAACCCATTTCGGCCACTTGTATCTGTGATCTGGTTCTTTCGGTCATGATCCAAAGCTCATGACCATAGATGAGGGTGGGAATGTAGCTCGACTGGTAAATTGAGAGCTTCGATTTTTGACTAAGCTGCCCCAATCCGCCTGTTGATCTCCCGCTCCTTTCTTCCCTCATTTGTGAACAAGATCCTGAGATACTTAAACTCCTCCACTTGAGGCAGGACGACCCCCCTGACCTGGAGAAGGCACACTACTCTTTTACGGCTCAAGACCATGGCCTCGTATTTGGAGGCACTGAGCCTCATCCCGGCCGCTTCACACTCAGTTGCAAACCGCTCCAGCGAGAGCTGCAGATCACAATGTGATGAAGCCAACAGGACCACATCATCTGCAAAAAGCAGAGATGTGATCCTAAGGTCACCAAAACGGATCCCCTCAACACCTCGGCTGCACCTAGAAATTCTGTCCATGAAAGTAATGGACAGAATTATACCAGGCATACCAGTTTATTCCTCTGTATTTACTTTAGTTTTTTAGTTTATTCTTGCATTTTGTTCGTTCTTCATTCATTTCCATTTAGTTTCCTTTGATTAGAATTATCCTCTTTTGGTTTATTGCTATGTCCACTCTAGTTTCTTTCCTGTTGCTAGATTTATTTAATTATTTATTGACCATCAGTAATCTTCACTCATCACCTGCTGCGTGGCCTAATCGTCATGTGTTTCACATCATATGTTGATTTTTCACTGTTCAGCGTCGGATTCTATGTTTTTATGCCATAATTCACATCTAGTTCATCGCTCCGTTTTATGTGCCGCTTCTCTCGTTTCAGAGTTTTGCGCAATGTGCATGTCATTTTTTTAACCCCCTAAGGTGCAGGGCTGTCGGGAAGCATATCGATGGGGATCGATACGCTTCCCCATCGTAGCGTATCGATGGGGCTACGCTACGATGCCAGTGTTTTAAAAGACTGACATAAACCTGTTAAAACAACGGAAACAATTTCTGCATTCTGATTATTGAAATTTAAAAGTATCTGTGGTACCGTTGTTCTATCACCCTCGTTTCATACCGGATCACTTACAGCACTGGTTAACGCTATAAAATGAACGTTCTCTACCGTGGTACAAAGGGGTTTCTTTATTTAAATTGGTTCATTTTTCAGAGGGATGCAAAGAGAGGGTATCGTGATTTTAGTAACTACATGTTTATAAGACCAATTTTCTGTTGTCCTTCCATGGAAGCGGGCAGCTTTCGAATGGAACTAAAACACTTTTTAATATAAGTTGCTGCTTTGACATGATCACAGAACTGCCAAAATGTACAAAAATACCAGACAAAATGAATCACGGCAACGTCATCAGTCATCAGCCGGTGTAACGCTGAACTGATGCGGTAAAGCAAAGAGTAGCAGGAGAACAAAGCTGCACCAATAAGCTAACAAACACTGAAGAGAAGAAGAGCTGCCATTGATACCGTTGCAGTCAAGCATGATTTAACGTTACACAATACAATTTTAGCAAGTTGCTCGAAGTCTAAACCGGTATTGTTGTATAAGGTGTAAAGTTTACCTTCGACCAAACGCCCCCCAAAGGAATCCCAGCGCCCCCTGCCGTCCTCTGATCGCCCCCCAGGGGGCGGTAAACCCCACGTTGAGAACTGCTACTGTATACAATCACTTCCACTAACAAACTAAATATTTACCCATGTATTAGTTATGGCGTGGCATTTATTAAAATACATAGGCAAAAACACAGCAATAAGTAAATATAAGCTAAATATTCCAATCCATTCCAGCTTTAGTTATAAAGCACTATAAAAACAACACAGATGACCAAAGTGTTGTACACTATTATTTTAAGTGAGAATTAAATATTTAGCTTAACAGAATAAACATTTACCTCCTAACTAAATATTTAGTAAAGTAGCTAAGTATTTAACTCCACACTAAATATTTTGTTTGCTAACTAAATATTTAGATTCTTAACCAGATATTGAGTTTGTAACTAAATATTTAGGTTCAAAATGGCTGACCTGGCCACTGAGCTATACCACCTGTATCCAAACCTGCTACTGATGTTCAGTAACTTCCTGTGTGGCTGTAGTGACCTGCTGAGTAAAACTAAAGTCTTTGTAGTAAAACTGAAATAACCAGTAATCTACCTGGACGTGAGGAGAGAACTAATAAATCGCCATTCTCCTATGGAGGTTATTAAAGCTTTCAGCACAGCAGAATGATGATTGTCTGAAATTCTTGTTAATACTAATTAATTGCAGCCTGAAAGTGTGGAGTGGCTCAGCTCCATCTGCTTAGTCATAATTCTTCCGATAAAGGGCACTGGTTTTAATATCATGCTAAAACTGGAACCAAGCAGTGACATGTAGCTTGGATCCTTCTCTCCCTGAGGCTGGCCTGATGCAATGAAGACTTTAACACACTAACCTGTAGACTGCAACTCACTGCTGCTCCACAAATAGAGCTCTGCTCCATGAAGGAAACAGCTGTGAAGCATAAGGGAAATTATGGGTTGGAGTTTTATAATCAATCAATCATTCAATCAATCTGTTTATTTCTAAAGCACATTTTGGTAAAAAAAAAAAAAAAACTCAAATTTTTCTAGAGACACTGACCTGTAGACTCATTTTATCACTAATTATTGAAGCGGGAAGTCATTTGTCGACGGCGCTTTGTTAACTTTATAAATGTTTGTAACTGTTAAAGTAGTTTGCTTTGTGTGTTTAGCCTTCATGTCTTTAACTGGAAAATGTTTGTTGACATTTAATGTTTAAAGGTATGCATGAAGGCTCCCTCCCACCTTGTGAGCTGGTGATTAGTGCTGTTTTAATTTTATTCAACTAATTTCTTTTGAAAGTGTTTTGTTGGGGAAGAAAATCAAGCTAAACTACTTAGAAAAAAAATAAAAAATATACCTGACTTCCCAGGACGTTTTTGTACAGAAGACGATTAGGGCCACAAAAAAAAAAACGAAGTCAGACTTTTGGTTTCTGAATCACATTTTCCTTCTCTCAGCTCAGTTATGATGACTAAAATAAAAAAAATTCACTTATTTCTTTATCAGTAATGATTACAACTAACACAAATTTCTCTCTTTAATGAATTCAGCAACAAATAAACATCATATTTACAATGCAAGCAAGCAAATTATACCACCAATCACCAGAGGGAGCTGTAGAGCTGAATCAGGTATAATCTCCTTAATCTACTGTATGTATGCTGCTGTTTCTGAGGTTTGTGTGGCTGTTTAAGTTAGACTGAAAATATAAAGCCAATCAATATTGCAAATATTTCTTAAAACAACTACTTTTTTTTCTCACACAATTATTTTCTCCAGAGGGCTCTAATTTACTGCTGGATTCTATTTAAGTAAATGGTTTGTAAATGTCTTCATGTTGCATTTATCTTCATCTTTTTTTCCCTTCAACTACTTCAATAGCAACCTAAAATGTTGTTTCATAGGAACTGCTGTAATGGTTTTGGTAAAGATTTTCTTTTGTAGAAAAAAGTAAATAAATTCTTAATAAATTTGAATGGCTGCTCATTGGGGAAAATGCACAAGAATATAAGTAAGAGTAATTAAAATCTAGACAAGCTTAGCATGTGAAGGGTTAATTTGGTGAAACTCCTAGCATCCGTGCCAACCCATTGCTAAAAGGAAATACGCCATCCACCTTGAAGAGAGTGTCAGTGGTGTGGGAAACCATACCAACCAGACCCAAAGGTATGGCTCCCTCTTAAACTGGACAACCAGACTTCTAGAGTTATCCAATGGTTTCAGCAGCTGACGCTGAACGGACTTGCGCTGTGCCCAGTGTAAGGTGTGGTGCAGAGATGGTTTGGTACAGGGCTGTTGCAGTTGTTGAGCTCAGCTCTTTGGTTCCAGGTTAACTCCGTGTCTTTGGGAACAGTTTGGAGATGCTCCCCTTCAGGTCCAACATCTCTGCATACCACTGCACAAAGCAAGGCACTGGAAGGTCCTGGAGTGACCTGCACAGAACCAACTTCAACCCAATAAAACAATTTTGGAATTGATACAAGCGGAGAGTGTGTGTAAACCTTTCTCATCATATATCTCACCAAAATGCTTCTGGAAGAACGGTTCCTTAAAGATGCTCTTCACAGAAGAGTCAACAGCATAACTGATGTTCAGGTTCTATGACCCAGGCTAACCCTCAAACACACTGCATCACCTCTTCCCCTTAGCAGTGGACCCAGAATCAAGTCCTCTACACATGCATGGATGAAGGTAAAATTTGTGTCCACTGACATGTGAAGTTGGGGTCATCTGCACTATGAAGACAGTGACATAGTGATGGTGAGTTTGAGGTGGATCGGAAAAATGGAACTTCAGAGGAAATTGGTATGATCTTACTTTATTAAACAATGTGGTTTTGCCGGGGAGAATTACTGTGGTCTCCGGGATTGTGGTCTCTTTGCAGGGATTCTTGAGATGATCAAATTTCCAGTGTGAGATCCAGGCAGAGAGTTTGTGGAGGTAGTTGGCAGAGGCTGCAATAGAGGGCAGACAGGTAAGTTCTTAAGAGGCGAGGAGCGAGCCGACTGCCAGCCGTCTAAATAGGAACTGTAAATGAGTAGAGGAACATGGGCAAAATCCACAGCGTCATGAAGGGAAACCAGAAAGCCAGGAACTAGGGTTACACATTGGTTAAATCCCAGGCGTCACAAGGAAACACCTGAAAGAGAGGCAACAGGAATATATTACTTCAAGTAATCTCAGAGAAAACTCAGAGCGCAACCTCAGAGGGGCGCAGATTACCATAACTGACAAACACTCAGGTGCTGAAGTGCTGGCAGCCAGCTCCTCATATACTCTGAGATAATGAGGTGATTGAACACAAGTTTGCTGACACCAATCAGCAGGCACTCCCTCCAGGTAGTGCAGCCTCTAGGCATCATCTAGTGTAGGGGTGTCCAAAGTCGGTCCTTGAGGGCAGGTATCCTGCACGTTTTAGCTCTCTCCCTAGTACTCTAGGGAGAGAACAACCTCCCTGAAGAGGTTCTAGTAACAACCTCTTCAGCAAGTCGATGTTCTCCTTAGGCCTTTAATGAGCCATCATTTGATGCAGGTGTGCTGAACCAGGGAGAGAACTAAAACATGAAAAAACAGAAAATCCCCACAAAGAGGCAAAACCCCAGTTCCCAACACTTGGTGTGTTTCAGACACAATACAAAGAATGGGAAGCGAGGACACAACTCGAATAGACCACAAAAGAACAGTAGATGTCTTTCAGACACAGGAAACAGAAAAAGGAGAGGATACAACTCAATTAGATGCAAGTCGATTAGACTGAAGAGTAAGAGATTGGTGTTTTTCAGACACAAGTACAGACAATGAGAGCTGTGTGAAGAGGTGTGAAATTCCCCCCTTACCCCTCTACCTATTTTCATATTCATATTCATAACCTGTCATAAATTATGATTGGATGGTGTACCTAACCAGAGTTTTAATTAATTTGGTGACAGAAGCATAGGTAAAATGGATGAACCTATTGTTGGTTATAGCTTCTAGAAAAGTACAATGAAGAGAAAGTCTTATGAACAATTCAGTCTCACCAGCTAAGCCTCACAATAGGCTGGTCTCTGTTCTTAAAATGACAATGAGTGAACTGCTTCAGGGACACATTTGGACTGGCAGTCGACTGGGTAACATTCTTAAAATAGTTTAGAGACGCACCCATTTTCATACCTGTTAGTCCGGTACGTGTGACTCCAAAACCTCTGAGAGCATCACAATCATCACATCACAACCAGATCTGCTGATAACTTCCAGCTAATGCGCTGCACCTGAGGTGAGCTTTAATTTAAACCTTCTGTTTTTGATTATCAGAAACCAGTTGGGTCCTACTGATCGTCCATATCCTCTCAAAGAAAATGAAAGCCCAGGTTCTGTTGCTACTCCTTGTTGTTGTTGTTGGAGTTGAGTTGATGTCTGTCATTTCCCATGGAGACTCACCAGGTACAGTCTTTGTTTCAGCCTTTCCATAATTCGCACGAAACTTAAAGATTATTACTGAAACTTTTGTGTGATCTTGGTGTCTCAGTTGTTCCAGAAGATGTGGCCCTTGCAGAAATGAGAGGGGATCAGAGAGAAGTGAAGCCTGTGGCCCCTGAACCAATCACTGAGCGTTTCTCCAAGTCTTAAGTTTTCTCAGTGAGTTTAA
>CAEGAF010096110.1:0-18242 GCA_903067075.1 Micropoecilia bifurca | reverse complement strand
TGTGTGTGTGTGTGGTGAAATATGTCTCATAGGTGCAAGGAAACAAATAGAATTGGACATTTTTTTAACCTTTTTACCCTTCAACTTGACTGCCGGGTCAAATTGACCCGAACAGTATCGATGTAACAAACAGACCCAGGGGGGGCTGTGAATGTGTAAAATGAACCATTTTCATTTTATACATAGAGGGCACCTATTAAGACAAATACATGAAGTTTCATGCAGAAAAAATACTTCTAACTATTTTTTAACAATTTTTAAACTTTGAAACGGGTCAAATTGACCCGGAACATAATAGGAGGGTTAAATGTTTTTAAACCTCTGACTGACAGAATGTCTCCTAGCATATCTGCTGACAGCATCTTATGTGAGCAGAAAACAGGATGCGTCTTTCATGTCAGTCTGCTGAAAGTTTTTGGTTAGTCATCAGATCAGCTCAGAGCCTCAAGGCTGTAGTGTGAAAGAGGCTGCATAAAAGCAGAACTTTCTTCTTTTTTTGAATTGTCATTGCTTTACTAAATCTTAGTTAGTCATGGTGTTAGGGTAAGCAAGATCTTTGAAAGTCATATTAATTTTATTCTTCCCACACAGGGTAAAGATGGGCCTCCAGGACTCGTAGGATCGTTAGGTCTTAAAGGTGACAAGGTCAAGAATATATAGGAAATTCTCCTCTATCACCGCTTCTGTTTCTGCTTTTGAGTTTATTGTCTGTACACAGGACTAGTACGGTAATGTAAAGTAATGTCTGTAATCATTGTATCTTTAGGGACTCAGAGGAGCTGTGGGTCAGGAGGGAGTTTCTGGTCTCGATGGTGAGGAGGTATATTAATAAAACTCTGCTGATCACATGATTTATTTTTATTGTACTGGTAATTTAACCACTACAAAAAGTCTGAGCATCTTTAATGTGCTACACTCCGTTGGGATCAATTGTTAAAATCTGAAAGTGAATCCAGATTTTATTCAAGTACTATAATCCCACAATGAAAAAACAAAAATTGGAAAACCCAGCATTTAATCTTACTCAATTTATTCAGCAGGCAACTGAATAAGTTGTTTTTTTTATCAAAACAAGCACCTCCACATGCTTACCCAACAGACTCCTACAAATTAACACAACTGAATCCTTTTCATGTTTTATACATTTCATACATTGTTTAAGTTGATTGGAGTCAAATTTAAATTGTTAATCCATTACCTTCTTCATTTTCTGGTGTATAAATAGAATGTGTCAGACAGTTCTATGTCAATTAGCCACTTATTCAAATCAGGAAAGATAAAAGCATATGCCATTCTGTAGGTTGTATGATAGAGATATAAAGTTTGACAATCTTATTAAATCAGAAAATGGCTACAAAATCATCGCTCTCCTAAACTTACACGGTTTGGTTTATTTTGTCTGTTTCCATAATAAAGAAGCACTATACAGTAAGAGTCAATCTGGTGGAGGATCCTGATTACATCAGACCGTAAAATAGCACACCGAACCACAGCTAGATTATACTACAGCATGTATTTACTTAGGGAAGTAATAACATTGATGCCTGTTGTATAAAATCAACTTACTACTTTTGTGATTAGGGTAAAATTGGACTTATGGGACCCAGAGGACCAGCTGGCCAAAAAGGCCTCTCTGTGAGTAAATCTGAATGCAAATTTTAATTCACTTATACTATTTTTTTCGGCTGATATAATATTTTGAGATTTGAAAATCCATCACAATTAAAGTTCTTTCAATTAATTAATTTATGAACTCTTTAGGGTGGCAGGGGAACAACTGGACCGACAGGGCCAAATGGACTAATGGGTGATGAGGGTGAAAAAGGAAACCGAGGAACACAAGGACCAAAGGGGCCTCTGGGCAAGCAGGTTTACATACAGATACTCCTGTTACTCCTGACATCCCTAACACAGGATACAAAAGTTTTCAGGCCACAATGTCAGACATATTTAATATGAGCAGTGCTCTGGATAATTGCACGAGGTTTAAATTGCATAGTTCCTTCAGTTTTGCCATCATATGTTGTCTTCTGCAGGGATACAGGGGTCCTCCAGGAGACAGAGGACAACAAGGTCTTCCAGGTCCAAAGGTTGGACAGTTTATGTGTGACAACCTCATAAATAATGCTGCATGTGTATCACATCGGTGATAAAGATCTGACATGATGCATTCACAGGGAGAGACAGGCACTGGAGGTTCATCAGGAATCCCTGGACAGTTTGGACCTGGAGGCCAAACTGGAGCAGCAGGGGCCAAAGGGCAGAAGGGGACCCAGGGACAGGCTGTCAGTGTGATGATTTATGTTGTCAGAAACACTGAGAGAGAGATTAGCAAACCTTACTGTTACATTTAGCATGAGCTATCACAATATGAAGCATGAATGCATGCTTGGTTGTGACACAGCAGAGAATGATATCAGTCTCTTTGTATTCCAGGGCCCTCCTGGTAGGACCGGTCCCACTGGGCAAATTGGACTGTCGTTGTCTGTATGTAACATTGACTTTATTTATGATGATTGATTTATTGCCAACATAAGATAATAGTTTGTACTCCCATTAAAATATATGATGCATATTACTCTCATAGTTTAGTTTTACTAAGGCACAATGACATTTGTAACAAAACATGTATAGAAAAAAGATAAATTAATTTATGAGCTTATGAATTAATATAATATCAGAAATAATATTAGTTTCAATCTGTATATTATGTTCCCCATTACCTGCCTCAAGTAAAAACACAAACAGTTGAAGCCAGATATTTACATACACTGTTTAAAAGAAGTAAGACCCTGGAGTCAGTTCAGACTAAACTTTTCTGTTTATATAATCACCAAAATGATTTCTGGTCAGTAAATATCAGAATAATAGAAGGGGTGACCTTTTTATTCAAAAATTGTGTTGCTTATATGCTCTACTATGTCTTTAAACTATTTGGGAAACCAACAAGATGTTGTCATGAATTTGCAGGCTCCCAATTGGCTAATTGGCAACCTTTGAGTTTATTAGAGGTATATCTTTAAAGTCAGACAGGCATCAAACCCATTGCTTCCTCATGTGATATTATGAGAAAATCCAAACAATTCAGCAAAACATCAGGAAGAGAATTTTGGAGCTTCACAGGTCAGGTTCATCAATGGTTCAGACGATTACACTCAAGTATAAACATCACTGGGGACCTTCAGCCATCATGACTTTAATGAAGATGACAGATTCTTCAAGGAGGAAGAATCCATTTCTCCTATAAGCGACATAAAAACCAGATAAAAGGATTAAACGTACTCGGAGAAAAATCCTAGTTTTAAAAAATAAGTCATATAGTCTGATAAAGCTCGAACTGAAGTGTACTTCAGCAATAGTCATTTTTCCATTTTGAAGAAAAACAGGAGTACATGCAGGCCTAGGAACACCATCCCAGCTGTGAAGTTTGTTTCATAATTCCATGGTGTTTAAGTTGCATCTGTGCATGTATTTAGATTATTTCTTTGTTATGTTTTTCAGAGCAGGCCTCCTTAGTTTATGTCCTTGTATGTAGTTTCTCTGTTTGTTCTTATTCCTTGTGTATTTAAATTTTGGCTAGTATTTTAGTGTTCTAAATTCACTCGTAGAACGCTGCATTCCTTCCTCCATAATTACTCCCAGTTGTGCCTCATCTTCTTCGTGTGTGTATATATATTCTCACCTGCGCCATTGTTATATCTTCTCATGTGGGCTCCAGTGTGCCTCCTGAGTTGACCTGTAGGTGACTGCCAACCACTCATTTGTAACAAATTGTGAAAGTATAAAGGTGGCAGCATCATGTTCTGCGGGTGTTTTGCTGCAGAATGAACTGATGCACTTCACACAACAGTAGCCATCATAAAAGAATATTGTGTGGAAATATTTTAAGCCCAGAGAGCTTAAGGTTGGGCTCAAATTGACAATGACCCTAATGGTAATGCTAATTCAGTCACAAAGTAGCTTAAAGATGTCATAGTCAATGTTTTGGTGTGGCCGTCACAAAGCTTCGGTCTCAGCCCCATAGAAAATCTGTGTGCAGAGTTGAGCACTAGATGAGAACTAGACTGAATACAAATGTCACTCGGTTACAAGGACTCTGTCAGGAGCAATGGGGCTGAACTCCAGTAAGCTGTTGTTTAATTAGCAGCTTGTGGAAAGATAAACAAAACATATTCTGCAATTTAACAAATGGAAATTATTTGGTGATCCTCTTTCCTAAAACTGAAAAAGTTTGATCTGATTTAATGTGAAACAGGGCAAAGGGAAGTCTTTTTTTATCGTCACAGCCTAGTTTCAGCTTTATATGCTGATTTCAGGCCCTATTAGTAAACTTCCTCACTTTGTGTGTCAACATTCATAGAATAATCTACTTGTAGTTCCTTAGCACAGAAAAAAAACAACATAACACTGTTTGTTTTCAGGGTTTATCAGGCATAAAAGGAGAAGAGGGTAAAGCAGGAAAGCCTGGACAAAAGGTGAAATGTACCTTTTATTCTCATACGTCTTGTAGAACTTGTTACTCTACAAACATAATGGTCCTACTTCTGTGAATGTGTCTTCTGTTTTCTGATTCGTTGTGTCTCTGCCCTTTGCTTTAATTCAGGGTAAACATGGGGAGAAAGGCACAACTGGTACTCCAGGTGTTAAAGGAGACATGGTAAGTTTTCATTATTTCTCCCCCTGTGGCAACTGTTTGGCTGATCAGGCTTATTTTATGGTCTGAATGATGACAGGCTGGTTCAATGTTTCTGTAATTGTGTCTTTGCAAGGGACCAAGAGGCCAAATAGGTGCAAAGGGTGAACCTGGGAAACATGGCACAGTGGTAATAGTTTCCTTTTAATCGTGAACATAAAGCCCAATCCACATGACACTGTGTTCACTGTTTGTGCAATAACACTTTCAGGGCACTGCAGGAAAATTAGGATTTGTTGGGTCTCCGGGATCTAAAGGTCTATCTGGACCTGCTGGTCTTCCTGGTTCTCCTGGACCCAAAGGGATCCAGGGGCCAAAAGTAAGAAACGTTTCAATTGTGAGCCTGAATTAAAATAAAACAGATGTATAATTGTTAAAATAAATAGTTTAGCAAATCAATTTTTATATTTCACCTGTTTGGTATAATAGCTTTGGTTTTCTCATCCTGTTTGAAGAATAATATTTAATCTTTGTGTTTGTCCTACATATATGTATATAAAAAGGGAAATATTGGCCAGTCTGGAAGAAAGGGAACCAAGGGAGCTCCTGGGAAAACTGTGAGTTTCATTTTGTTGAGGAATAACGAGATCTCATCCAGTGAGTGAGCTGATCCGGAAGTCAAAGTAAATCTATGTTCTTAAAATTAGCATCAATCTTTTCTTTAAAATGATCTTGTGAACACATTTGTGTTGCATCCTACTGGTTACAAAATGAGAAAATTATCAAAACACAGAACTGAAGTTAAACTGTGAGATTCTAAAACTTCAATCCAACTTTTTTCAGACTATTTTGTTGTTTGCATAATTCCCCCAATTTTACTTCAATCTTGGTAAATTTAGCAGACTTAATTTAAAATGTCAAGATGTAAAAGCTATAAGATGTGGCATATTTTTGGAAAAATGGCAGAATGTCACTGAGAGACAATCATTGAGCAGCACCCCATCAATCAGGCAGAAACAGAAATATAAAATCCAGAAAGAAATAGTTTGCACAAATTAAAGATTAGGACCTGATGAAACAAATCACTTAGGCTCTATTCTTTCAAAGTGTGTGGATGAAATCAGACACTCTGGATTAGCTTAATAAAATATTTTCCTTTCAGAAGATTTTTGGTTGAATTATAACGGTAATGCAGTCTGATGATTTTTATATTAAAGATCTAATCTATGAAAGACAGACAAGCTCATGTAACAGTTGATAAGGCTTTTAAATGTTGTTTAACGCATCAAAATCTAATTATCTTCAAGAAATATTATCTGCCCCAAATTGATCATTGATTGGTATGAAAGGTAAATTATTCTTCATAATCATTGACTCATCAATTTGACCTATCTGAAGAGTATGTGATGTGTTTATGAAGTTTCTATGTTTTTATGATGTAAATCATTTCGAACTGCCTTGTTGCTGAACTGTACCATACAAATGAACTTGATTGACTTATTTAATAAATTAGATATATAGAGTTAAGCTCCAGAATACATGAATATGAAAAATGTTTTATAGGGATCTGATGGCCAAAAAGGGAGGCCTGGACCTCCTGGAACACCTGGGAAACCAGCAAGTATCTTAAACAAATAAAACACAAACTCGCATCTTTTAAACGTACATCATGCAGAAATTAATTTAAAGTGTTACATGATTTGTTATTGTAAATGTAAATCTTGTTTTTCCACATGTCAGGGCTTAAATGGCTTGGATGGTTTGCTGGGGGTTGACGGAAACGAAGGGTACCCGGTGAGAATGTTTTTTTCTTTTTGCTTTTTGCTTTTCAGATTTCTATTTCAGATGACAATTAAGGTGCTTAAACACTATTCTTCTCTTCTGCTCTTTCTAAAGGGGGCTATTGGTTTGAGAGGAGCTCCCGGGGCTCCCGGCAGCCTTGGAGAGACAGTGAGTCCTTGATGATGTTGAACCTGGAACAAAAAAAAGTGTGGAGAGGATTCTGCCAAATAGCAATAGTTTTATGTTTATTATAGGGAAAATCTGGACCTCCTGGGATTAGAGGACACCCCGGAGCTATCGGGGTTAAGGCATGTTATCCATACATTTGCAGTTAAAGAATAATTTGATAATGCAATAACAATATATAAAAACATATTTGTCTTTATTCTTTTCCTTCTTTTTTTTTATTCACAGGGTAAAACTGGTCCAAAAGGAGCAAATGGACCACTTGGGCCAGTTGGGCCAAATGTAAGCTTGTTAATTTTAAAGAAGAACTGAAACATACTTCTGAGCATCTTTAACACTAGTGGTCACTTATTATTCAGGGAATCCCTGGGCTGAGAGGACAAAAGGGTGAAACAGGCAGCGTTGGCACTGAGGTAGAAGACATAATATAGATCTTACATGATCATCACCTCACAAGCAATAGGCTAAAATGTTTCTAATATACTTCTTCATATGTCTGTGCTGCAAAAGGTAGACTATTTACACTAACATGGGTGACGTTAATGCTGTTTTTCCAAAACAGTGTACTGTGCGTGAATAGATTATAGAGTTTTATTGTAATCCCAGATAAAAGTTTGCACAAGCTTATTATTAATATTTACAGGGTTTTTTGGGTGAAATTGGGATGCCAGGTCCGGTCGGTCCACTAGGGCCAAAGGTAATTTGAGTTTAATGCAAAACAGCTTAGGTGCATATTTTATAAGATTTTTTTTAAATTCAGACTTAATTAATTTATATCTTTAACTTCAGGGGAATCCCGGTTTGCAGGGGCTAAAAGGTCCAACTGGTCAAAAAGGAAATCGTGTAAGGTTTGTTTTTTGTTTAGGTTTGTTTTCTAATGTTTTAATAAGTAGTTGAATATTAAAAACCAATCTCTGTTTTCTATAGGGGCATCTGGGTGCTAATGGTCCATCAGGGCAAAGAGGCTCTCCTGGATTAACTGTATGTTCTTTAAACTTTTTAAAAGTGAAATTTTGACTTTATGTATAGTAAATAATGTATTTTGCGGGGGGTTTTGTGCTTTTTTTATCTAACCAATAACACTGTCTAACCATCTATATCACAGGGTCCTCTTGGAAAAAAGGTGATTTTCTAAAATATTTAAAATATTTGTATTCCTACATGTAAATCTGATGATGGTTAAGATTTAAAAGGAAAAAAAACATTGTTAAACAGTTTGTTTTATCTTTAGAGTTTGCATTCTGTTCTTTAGGTTGGATATGTACTTATAATGTTACCATTTGGACATGTTAATAGTTTCGTTTAACTGACATTTAAAGGGGGTGAAGGGAGTCCAAGGAAAAAGAGGACCAAAGGGAGCTGAAGGCAAAGCTGGACCTCCTGTAAGAGACATTGTGATGATACAAACATATGCACCTGGCAACAACAAAAAAATAATTCATACACTTTGAACATTAAACCTATGTAGGTGTTACAACCACAATTGTTAGCAAACAAAATATTCAGTTGAACCATCACAATAATCACACCATCCCCACATGGTGGTAGCAGCATCATGATGTGGAGAAGCTAGTAAGAGTTGATAGATGAGTACAGCAAAATCATAAAAGAAAATCTGAGGGGTTGCAAAGGACAATGAAATGGTTTATATCAAATTGAGTTACAATGGCCCAGTCAAAGTGCAGATATAAATCCAATTGAGAATCTGTGGCTAGACTTAGAGAGTGATCTTTACTGGTTTTCTAATTTGACTGAGAAGAAAGACAAACTTTACATTTCTACATTTCAAAGCTGATAAATATACTTCAAAAGCCCTATAGCTGTATTTGCACATGAAGGCGTTTCTAGAAAAGATGCATGCCACACTTTTCACTTTTTTGCTGAAGTATTTGAAAACCAAATCCTACTAAAATGTGCTGACGATTTTGGCTACTATATCACAAAATTGGAAAAAGTTGAAGGGGTATGAATAATTTTGCAGATTGAAAATTAAGTCTGAGCAAGACGCATCTTATTGTAATGCAGCTGAATTGGTTTGTATTTTCCTATTTTCTTCCCAGGGACAACCAGGATTACCCGGCAGACTCGGACATAAACAAATACAATCTGAGTCAGGACCCGATTTACCAACTGAGCAAAGGCACAAGTCCAGGCCCGGTTCAAGGCACAGACTGAAAAATTCCCCAGATTCTCCTAATCTACTAAAAACAGATGAACAAAAGGTTGCACAAGCTCTCTTGTTATATAGATGCTGAATGTGTTGAATGATCTTTCTGTCTGTCAACCACTGGAGTTTCATTTGTAAGAAGGTTACTGACTCTTCTGCAGCAGAGCCGATTGATGTCAAGGAGACAGTCGGAAGATGAGCAAGCTGAGGAGTCCTCCAGCTTGCAGCTGGGAACAAAAGATGATCCAGGCACCACCTGCTATGAACTGAAACTTATCCATCCACACCTGGAAGATGGTGAGCACCTGTAGGGCTGTAGAGTCATCAAATTCAACAATATGTATCAGTTATAGGACTGACGAGGTTTTCTGTTTCAAATTATTCTGAGTTACCAGGTTATTTTTATATGGACCCCAATCAAGGCTGTGCATGTGATGCAGTGAGAGTCTTCTGTAACTTCACAGCTGGAGGAGCAACCTGCATAGATCCTCAACATTCACAGGTATGTCAGAGGAATAAGTGCTAACCTATTAAAGATGTGTGAAATGTATAAGTTTAAATATTTACCTTGCATCCATTTAAATGAGTGTAATTTCCGTAGATCAAAATGAATCTGAAACTAGACATGAAGTCAGGAATGCCGGTGCAGTGGTTTACTCTTCAGTACAACAAACACGGAGTGAGTTTCAGAACATTTCTTGAATAATCTGGACAAATAAATAATTGCTTCTTCTGCCTCTTTCCTCTGCATTTCTTTTGTTCTCTGTTTTTGGACAGTTTGAGTATACTACTGTGGACATTGTGCAGCTGAGGTTTCTGAGGTTCCACAGTCACACTTCCTTCCAGCACATCACTCTCAGATGTGCAGGAAACCAGTCCAGTCCTACTGCCACAGCAGGCTTAGCCAAGTGGATTGTAAAGTTGCAGGGGGATTCTGGCAAAATTATCGACACAGGCTTCATTGTGGTTTCCAGGAAAACCTGCGAGGTAAAAGAAAAAAAAAATCAGCCATTCCTGCGGTCGAAAATTCTTTTTTACATATATGAATCCATGTCCAGGCAGACAAAACATACAGTTATATGCAAGCAACATAGACTACACAGGCATGCCATCTATTACTTTGTGCTTCTATTTAAAAGAATTACAATCATCATTTTAAAATGCCCTTAAATGTGAATAAATGATGGATAAAGATATTGTTGTGCAGATTGTTTCTAGTGTCATAATGTGAATTTCTTTACAATTCTGATTGATTATACTGAGACGAATGAAGAAGACCAGCTTCAGTTTGGAATCAAAATGGGTGAAGCGACTTATAAATACAGTCCATTCTCAAAACGTAAATGGATGTGCAGAAGGAAACAATTTCTTTTTTCATAAGTTAAAAAAAAAAGGTTGACAACATCTACGTTGACTTTTTGGTCACATTTGATATATTTGAATAAATGGTTTTGAGACAAATTCAATAGTTTGTTTTTCTTTTGTCACCATTATAACATGGAAAGAACTATCTGGAAATGATTTAAAAACCTTTCCTCATGTACATGTTTGTTGAACAAAGTCAACATCTTTCCTTTTCATTTGTTTTTCTAGGTGCAGATGGTGGTGAAAGTTCGAGGTAGCACAGAGTTGCATCGAGGGGATATGGAGTTACTTCCTCTCAGGGATTTGGGAATAGAGCTGAGCAGAACACCCAGCAGTATCTCTGAGATCTCTGTAGTTTTGGGGCCTCTCTGCTTCTTGTGAGCAGTATATTATGTATAGGATTATATTCCTCATGGTTCAATAAAATTCTGTAAGTTATTTTATATAATCCATATTGTATATGTCAGGTGTGTAATTTAGTTAAATATGATTTAGTTTGAGCTGTTTTTGTATATCTCCTAAGTATTTATTTGGACGTAAAGGTATTATTTGCTGAAATACATCATTGTTTGATATTTGTTTGATTGTGTACAGTTATAAATATATATATTTCTCCATTTACATTAGTAAATTTAATCTGGATATACATTTTATGTATATAAGGTGCTCACAATGTAGAGTAGATGATGAGCTTGGACAAGTTAATGTTATTTTCTGATGTTTGTTTCACTGTTTGAAGTTGTTCCTTGTTTGTGCACAGTCTTGTCCAATAAAGTTGATTTTGTTTGTAGATAAACCACCTCATGTTACATCTGAATGTATAAAAGGATTTTGTCTAATTCAATGGGAAGATATTTAAAATCTCATGTTTTGATTAATTCTTTATGTTTTTTAATAAAGAATCAATCTGTTTTTTAATCATTAAAAATATAACATCCTTATATTGTAACTTCATTTTATTGCCACAATACTGTCAAGTGTTTCATTCCAGTCCATACATTCATGGAAAAGATTTGAAACTTTCTGCAGTTGTTTTACAAAAGGTAAATCCTTGATTATTTCTAGATTTTTTTTTAGTAAAGTGGTTTGTGGGATATATTCAATTAAATATTTTGAAGTGAACCTTTACCTTGTTGGTGACCAACAATTGTCCAGACGAAAGACAAATTTATGTTCGTAAACTTATTCGAATAAAACTAATAGGTTTTAGGTCAACGTCAATTACATACTTAAAAAAAATGCAGTAGCAACATATGAAATGCCTTAAACATAAATGTCTTTTTTTACTGGTGTTCATACTTGTTCCATTATACTGTGTGACAGCCTGATTGCATAAAAACGTTTTCTCTCGCTCCTCTTTTGAAACCCCGTTCCTCCCCCGCAGCGGTTGTTGGTGACGTCAAAAGGAGGAGAGATTTCGAACCAATCACCATCGGGTATCCGGCTCATCATCTGGTAAGCGTTTGCGTCGTGGAGTAGGTGAATTCACGTCGTCGATATTAGACAGAGACAGCTGCCTGTCTGTCTAGTAGCCAGTGAAAGCCTCCACAGCGAGGACCAGGCTGCGGAGGCGAGGAAGTAAGTGAGGAAGTCGACATTTTTGCATGTCTGATAGACATGTGGTTGACCATAGAAGGCTAATTTTACTAGCTCTGTCATTCACACAGCAGCGATATTGTTTCAGCAGCAGTGAGCTAGGTTATGTTAGTTGTCCGTTTGTAAACTGCATGTTATCTTCGATAAGCTGGCGGAAGGTAATTAGTTATCTATCTCTGTGTCCGCTGTTGAGAGGCTGCTGCTCATGTGAGAGAGGGATTTCATTGTGAACTGAGTTTGCTTTGTCCGTCATTTAAAATCTTCCTCATTCCTTTCACTGGCATGTGAAGAGTAACGTATTTGCTAACTTGGCTTCTTTGCGGCATTTAGCCTCCCTATTTCAGAGCTGCCTCGAATAAATCCAGTCGTTTTGCTTCTGTAGGATGGAAACCGGAGGAGAAAGTTTGCTCAGGTCCCGCAGCCAAGCCGTCAACCATTCGTCTACCTTCCCAGACTTGGATGGAGGATCTAGTCCTGGAAGACATCCGCATGGGAATGGCGATAACCGAATCACAAGCAATGGTGAGCAAACACCACGCACACCCACACGCACTCATATTGGGCAGATTGTGTAAGGAGACTCTAACCTCTGTTGCATATTTTTAGTTGATTCACATCCTTCTTTTAGCTTCAATATATTTCCGTCAATGTTTTTTTTTTTTAAAGACTGAACTGTGATGATCTGTTCCTCTTACAGTTTGTGGTAGCATACAGTAGGAAGCAACAGTAGTCGCACTACCTTACAGACTTCAACAATAAAGTTTTTTTTTCCTGTTTTGAATTAAAACCTTACCTGTGTGGAAACAAATTAAGAAACCATTGTCATTGTGTATGTCATTCGAATATATTTGTGTTTCTTATGCATGCCATTTTCAAATGTAGTTTTCAGGTTTTCCACTCATGGGTGGAAAAGAACTAAAGTGTCAATCATCAGGCATCTGTGGATGCTAATGACCTACAGTAACCTTAACTAGAAGTTGTGACGCTTTGGAATTTACCGCTTTTGTTATGACTTATTTCACATTTCGTTTCCCCCTACTCAAATTAATCATTGTTCCACTGAACGGTCTTTTAGCTCAGCTGACTTTGATGATGACTAATTTGAAGAATTGCTCATCGGAAGCTTTGTTGCTAATTGAACATGCCAAATGTAGGTCTGTCCACAGCACAAAGCTGCTTTGAAATTCCAAATGTGATTACCAAGTGGTTCATACTGTTCGTTTTGCTTTTTATTTTTTTTTAACGGCATTTATCATGTCATTTCAATTTCAGGGAAAATTGAAGTGGAGCATGTGATCAGCAAAAAGCTGCAACTGAAGAGGAAAGCAGAGGTTAGTTGGCTCAAGAACTGATTACAAAAGATGTGTTCAGTTTGGCTAAGGGTTGAAAAAGTCCATGACACACTGATCTGTTGCAAAACACTTTAAGCTCTGCTGATTTAGTATGTCTGCCCTACTTTGTGAGAGTCACAGTGACATACCATGGAAGAATATTGTCTCTTCTATCAGTTTAAGCACCTAAGGAGAACTGTGCATGCTTTATTGTTTGGCTAGGGCCTGAAGAGTGACCTGATGCGTCAGTTTGAAAGCCAAGTCCATGATTTTATGGACAGTCTTATTGAAGAATCAGCCAGCCTTGAGTCCACACCTTTACCTGCAGCCTTCTCATCTCCACTGTCGGACAAAGAGAGGAGCAAACTTGAGTACTGTATTTCCTCATCAACCCTGAACCCATATAAATGTGCAGACCGCTTTCCTTTTGCCCGTTTTCTTCTTGTCATGATAGCAACCCGCTGACAAGAAAATACAAATGTAGCCCTTTCTTGCCCACTTTCCCTCCCATAGGCATTTTCAGCCTCCTCATGGCCACGGGAAGCAATTTGTTACTCGGAGATCCCTGCTAGAGTAAGTTACATGCTTCACTATGCAAGTCATTCAGATGAGATTCTCTGTAATTTGAGTGCTGTGTGGGTAATTTGGTTTTCCTAAAGACTGAAACATATTTTTCACACAGCTGCACTGTGCAGCCCACTAGATTTATGATGTGTGTTTTTCCACAGCGAGCTGTTTGAGGTGAACCACATCAGGACCATCTACCACATGTTTATTGCCCTGCTCATTCTCTTTATTCTCAGCACGTTTGCGGTCGATTTCCTTGATGAAGGCAGGTAATACTGAATAACGTAAACATTTGGTATTTGTGTTGAAAGAAACTTTGTTGTTGTTTTTTTGTATTATCTAGACATCATAGTAAACCATTTGCATGTTCTCTTAATCTCCTCTGCCTTAGGCTGGTCTTAAACTTTGACCTGCTGGTCTATGCATTTGGACAGTTCCCCCTAGTGGTGTGCACATGGCTTTGCATGTTCTTGTCTGTACTGCTGGTTCCCTACACCTTATTCCATCTGTGGTCACAAAGCCGGTCGGGCTCCCGTGGTCAGCAGAGGCTGTACACTTGGCTGTTTGGCTCTGCGTTCCTGCTCTACCAAGGCCTGGGTTTGGGATTCCTACCAACATATGTGGTGGTGACCAACAGTTTGCCGCCTGCTTCTTGCTTCATCGTCACCATAGAACAGGTTGGTGTTCTGTTGAAGGTTGTTTTTTATTTTTTGACTGAAATGTTTACCTTCACATTTAGTTTCATATTTTTGATTAGCATGATTTAATCTTGGAATATTTCTCTTGTTTCAGGTTCGCCTGATGATGAAAGCTCACTCCTTTGTCAGAGAGAATGTGCCAAGAGTCCTAGCCTGGAAAAAAGACGAGACAAGTATGTTGCTATTTCACTTGAGCTTAATTATTGTTGTGTAATTTATATATTAATCCCACTTTGCAGAACAGACATATTTATACTAAGTTGAATTATTAATATTATTATAATAAGATGAAATGTTTACTAGTTGCATGACTTCAGAAGGACTTGCGCTGGATTTATTGACCCCTTTGTCATTCTAATTGCTGTCATTTACAGGCAGTGGACCTGTGGTTCCTCAGGTTTCCCAGTACCTCTACTTCCTGTTTGCACCGACTCTTATTTATAGAGACAAATACCCTAGGTAAATTGCCTTTCTTAGTCATTTGTCTAGTTTCGATAGTACCTTCCTTCTTGGGCATAAAACAAATAATTTTTCTCTTCCACTAGAAACCCGGTGACCAGATGGGGCTATGTGGCCTCAAAGTTACTTCAGGTACTGAATTGTGCTGCTGTTGCATAACATTTGAAGCAAAAGAAAACTTTCTAAAATTTCTGCCTCCCTTCAATGTTCCACAGGTACTTGGCTGTCTCTTTTATACCTACTACATATTTGTGCGGCTGTGCATCCCACAGTTTCACAGCATCAGTCTGCAGCTGTTCAATCTGCGTGCCATGGTCCTTTGTGTCTTTAACTCTATACTGCCAGGTAAATTTGAATCAGATTTAAACTTTGTAATAAACTCTTGGCTTGAAATAATGAATTGTTTTGTTTGCAGGTGTTTTGGTTCTCCTGCTAGGTTTTTTTGCCTTTCTCCACTGCTGGCTCAACGCTTTTGCTGAGATGCTTCGCTTTGCAGACCGAATGTTTTACAAGGTATTGCTGTCACCCTCTGACAGATGTTACCCAAGTACTCAAGTTATAAATAAAATGTGCATTAATTTTACGATTGCACATTATAGGACTGGTGGAACTCAACATCCTATGCCAATTACTACCGTACTTGGAATGTGGTGGTCCATGACTGGCTGTATTACTATGTGTACAAGGACTTCCTTTTGGTAAGTGGGTTTTATGTTGAAATCCAGAACATTTTAGCTTGATGCCGAGTGTTTTTTTTAATGCCTTTTAACAGATGTAACATAGTATCCACTTCTTTTCTTTCTGTTATTGTCCTTCCAGATATCTCGGAAGCGTTTCCGACCAGCCGCCATGTTTTTTGTCTTTACCGTGTCTGCAGTGGTGCATGAATACATCCTTGCAGTCAGTTTTGGATTCTTCTATCCGGTTCTTTTCTGCCTCTTTATGTGCTTTGGAAGTAAGGGGGGAAAAAATTATGTGAGGTTCATTTAGCTTGTTGTTTCCAAGCCTCTTAATTTTTGTTCTTTCAACAGTGATGTTCAACTTTATTTTCCACGATCGAAGGAAAGGCCCTATTTGGAACATATTAATGTGGACGTCCCTCTTTCTGGGTCAGGGGGTCATAATGTGTCTGTACTCTCAAGAGTGGTATGCCAGACGGTACTGTCCACTCAAAGAGGTAACACCAGGACTTTGAGATTTTGCACATAACTAATTTTAATGGGATTTTATATGAATAAGTAGACCAAAAATGTGTGTGGAAGGAGAAAAACATGCATGATTTTCAAAGCTTTCTATCAATTTAGATTCATGGGTGTGTCTGAACAACATTTTATAATCCTTGCCTTAAGATGATTTTAGGTCTGGACTTTGACTAGGGCATTTTAACATGTCAAACCTTTGATCTCAACCAGGGCCCAGTCCAGGCGTAATATCTTGCAACTTTTAGACACATAGCTTTTCCAACACACCTGAATATATAATTTTCTTTACAGTTATTTTGAGCAACTTTATGTTGGCCTACCTTCCCTAAATCCCAGTAAAAATATAAGTTAATAAGTCTGTGGTTTGTTACCTGACTACAATAGAAGCAGGTTGAGAAGTATGAACAAGTTTTTGAGGCACCGTCGTTGTTTAGCTGAAGTGTGAACTCTGTGCAGCTATTCATAATTGTTTCTGTTCCAGTCTTCATTCCTGGACTTGCTGAAGCCTCGTTCGTGGAGTTGTCAGAGAGACCTAATGGCTGGACCTGATAAGATAAAATGGGACTACTGAGAGGAACTCCATCACCAATCGAGATGGACTCCACCCACCGGTTCTCCTCTCGCTGTCATTCTTAACTTATTGCATTTAAAAATTACGAGTCCTACAGTGTGTGAATGAATGTATTGGAGAGTATCTGTTGAGATGCCAAAATCGCAACATCAAGAGTGCCTTAATTTTTGAGTTTTCAGCTGCCGTTCACATTTATATATATATAAAAAAAATTGAAGCACAAACTTGAATTTTCTTTTCTCATGGGTCCATAATGCTTTGGGTCCACTGTGAAACCACTCCTTGTGCAAACAATGACATGGCAGCTCGATACAAACATTACACAATGAACACATTTTCTGCATATGATGTAATGGTTAATATGTACCAAGGTACTATGTTGTAACTTGATAAACTGTGAGTTATACTACAGGAAATGACCTTACTTTTATTACCACTTGGACCTTTTTTTGTTAAATGTTTGATATTTTGGAATTCTAACATTCTCACCAGATATCTCACTGTAAATGAGATATGGTAGTCTTTGTGACAGGATATTAGTGTTTGTATTTAATAATTCACTTATTAAGCAGATTGACTAAGCACAAATTAACTCCTCTGTTCATCTACAATGTCACAACAACAAGATGCTTTGGTCACTTTAACAATATTTTTGCAAAACATAATACTTGGTTTACAAAATATTTAAGACATGAAGGTTGATGTAACTACTGATATTTTGCTGAATAAACTAAATTATGTAAGTATTTGTAAGTAACAGACTATAGAACATATTTGATATTTTTGATATGCCTTCATTATAAGTATTTAAACCTACATGCAGTGATTTATGACTTTTTGAAGCAATTACTGTCAGGATTGCAGCTGGCTGCTTAACTGTCACAATAATGCAATATTGCAACTTGAAAATCACAAACAGGCTTGCATTTTCAGATTGTCAATTATTTTTTGTAATGAAAATCCTTCAAAAACTGATTTGAAATGCCATTTGCTAGTCCTTTGTTGATGCTGGAGTATGTTTTCCTTTTTTAGTGTTGTTTATAAACTGCTTTACTGCAGCGATTGTGGGTGTGGATACTTGTGAAACTTGAATTGCACAACTCAAAGTAGAAACCAGCAATGCAGAACTTGAAACTTTCACAAAGAAAGCTAGATCACCACAAGGTGGCGCTCTAGTAAAAGTCTTAAACTGTTCATTTGATCAAGGACAGATTCCCAGGATTATTTGGATTCCTAATGTGTAATAAACAAGTCAAAACATTTTTACATGTATGGATTAAAATATTTCAAGTTTCTATTGTAAATGGGTTTTTTATAATGCCACTATGGGCTGCTAAGCAGTAAAATTATTGTTTGCAATATAAGTACATTTGAAAGCAGATTTGGCTAAATGCCACTTTTTACTTTGATTATCAGTAGTCTTTAATCTTAAAATTGTAGACATGTCTGAATTGTTCCAAACATATGGAACTAAAAAATTCCATATGTTTGTGCTATTTAAGTGCCATTTGCTGTGTAAATTTATATACAACCATTTTGTGCAAAAATTTGGATTCATCTCTCATTATGATTGTGTACCTTCTGTGTTTATATATATATATATATATATATATATATATATATATATAAAAATATATATATATATATAGACACACACACACACAACACACACGCACCAGTCTCGA